>QMFE01026752.1:0-11695 GCA_003314665.1 Tricholoma sp. MG77 | reverse complement strand
GACCGTTTGAGAGACTTAGTATGATGTTGGTTATGTGCAAGGACTTACGATGCTTTCAATGTTATCCATAAGGTCCTCGAATGTAATGAAGGCAAGCTCAGCTTCTAGGTGGGTATATTCGCTGAGGTGACGTCTTGTATGACTAGACAACAATTATATTTCGATTGACAAGACGGCAACCAGAAACACACCTGTTCTCGGCCCTAAAGCTCTCTTGAACGCAAAATACGTCTCCGAGACTTGGCAGACATGTTTCTAGATAGAGCTGTGAACTCTGGGTCAAGAACGCAGGCTGGCCATAATAATCTAATTTGAATAAGGTCGCTCCGCCTTCAACCTGTGTCTGCACCAAACACGGAGGGGTAACTTCAAGGATATCGTGTGAGGTCATAGCTTCACGGAATGCGCTCATGAGGTGAGCCCGTAGTCGGAGGACGCTCGAGGCTGTCTCGCCTCGGAGGACAAGGTGCCGAAGGTCAGCTTGTATCGATGGATCCGATTTCTGCAGGAAATATAACTCATGAATCAAACAGGATGGAAAGGCGCGCACTTCGTTCAAGCGGTTGGTAAATGCGTCTTCCGCGCCGGGTGCCCCGCCCAAAACCTGCCAATAATCAACGATAAGCTCGTGGCCTCCTGGTGCCGTTTTGCCCTCTGGGACGGCCTGCAATGTTCCGACGATTTCTACTGACGATTCTAGATTAAGTGTTAGCGCTTGGTACGTAGACGCCTAGCAAGGTGTTCAAAAAAAATTCGCTAGAGGAACCATAGGACAGTACTGACGACTTTGCCAGAAAGCACGGCCTGGAGGTATCCTGTACCGTCTCGGACGACCAAAAAGATGATACCCTTTTGATGACGCAAACGATGAATCCATCCAAATACCCGGACTCGTTTAGATCGCAATATTGTGAGATGTACAATTTTTGACTGCTCCCTCAATCAGATTCTAGTCGATCGCAGTAAAAAAGTTCACTAACTTTGATAGCCTTTGGAAGAGCAGAATCCTCTACTAGCACGACTTTCTTGCTATCTTCCAAGAGCTTCTCCCTCTTCTCCTTTTCCTCTCCCTTCTCCTTGGCTTCTCGCTCGGCGAGCTCCTCCTGCTTCCTGCGTTTCTTCTCGATACCTTCAGCAGTCTTCTTGGCCTTTTTCAGAGATGATTGTGTCGGCTCCTCATATGTCCCCGAAGAATCTTTACGCGTCAGAAATGACTCGCTTCCACCGCCATGGCTGAACACGGCAAATCCTAGTGTCTGATATGGCTGATCGGGGGTGCCTGTGCCTGTGATATCCGAGCCTGAAGTTTCGTCTATATGTATCGGCGCCATCGGTGGTGAAGGCGGAATGCTGCAGAGGCTGAAGGTAGTAAATTGGCAAATTTATGTCCGAGTCACGACTGTATCGTTATCTAATCGCATTGTTGCTGCTGTTTACCCATGTATAGATCACAGCCCTTCGGAGTTTTAATTGCCAAGTTCAAGTTCTTGAAATTGCTATTGACGTTAATTTCTGGGCTTCGACTTGTTTTAATTTAATCGTGCCCTATTTTTGGGTCCTATCATGCCTATCCTACGATTCCTACAGCTGCCTACGAGAAACTAAGACCAGGGCGCGATGAAGATTCTTTCGTAGTAGAATGGTCACTAAACTAAGATGAATCTCTAGTGGCGAAATGAAGCTAAATTGATTAGTGGATATTTGTACGACGGAAGCTAGACTTGAGTTCGATTAAAATTGTCCCTTCTTTCGCTCACCCTAACACTAGAAATCTTGGAGTACATGATCAACTGGAATTCGGCTTCGACTCCTGGGCTGTAGGTGGACGGAACAGCCCAGTATGTCCCTGCACTTATGGTGATCTGCGGTGTGGCAACTCCAGATATTGCATCACTGTAGGAACCAGAGGTAGCTATATGTCTGCCCAAAGAGCCATCAGAGGATTCTGGAAAAATTGTTACGTTGAGAGACGTGGAGGTAGAGGGTCGTAGGAGCTGGAGGCGAATCCTATTATATGTGTTAGGGAGCCGCCGTTTGAAAGCGGATTTCAGACTTACTTGAGCTGTGTCGATGAAGGAACAATGATTTCAAAGACGGGATTCTTCCAGTAACCCTCAGATGATGGTCCTCCCATCGCCGTGTGTGCCATCCTAAATCAGTATCAAGACAAATAATAACTTAATTAGACAGAAGAAAATCAATCACCATGCGCCGCGAATAATCTTAGTGTACATTCCAGCGTCCTCCTGAGGGATTGGTTTGATATCGAACGAGTGTGAACATTCAATTTTCAGTGAAAATGGTCCCATGTAACGAGGTTCAAACGCAGAAAGAATCATGGTGTAGTCTCCCGCTAGTGAAATGGCCTCATAAATCAAATGGAGGGATATAACTGCATACTCACGGATCAAATCTTTCTTCACTCTTGCTAAGCCATAATTATAAGCCCCAGAACTTGCGGCCAGTTCTTTCTCCACCAGTCTGCGTGAGCGTTAAGCGATAGTCAGGCAAAGGTTTCTTGAGATAACCCACTCATCTATCCTCTCGCCCTGGGACCAGACTAGAGCGATATTGACCGGAATATCCCTGTTAGTGTGCATCGTCACAGCTACCTTTACTTTGATGATCTCAGATGTGGACGCGACACTCCTCGAGGGGGAGATTCGGAGATAATATTGGGGATTCAGCATAAACGAGGGATATGTGCAGTTTCCGCCGGCGTTTTTACTTGTCAAGACTCCCTCAATCTAACACAATCTGCATTTCAGCTTTGTCCATTGCAGCATCCATTACTTACTTTGTTCATGAACAGAGGCTTAGCGACCTCCTCGTCCCATGCAACAATCAGATTTGCACCAGCGTAAACAGTCAATGTGAAGCCAATCTCAGTAGAACCTCCGTCATAGGCAGTGAATATTGACAAAACCCCGGATCTTTGGGACGAGGGTATTCGCGCTTTGACCTGTGAAATAATCATAGATATATGAGGATTCGTATGGAACGAACGACGCACAAGAATATGTGTACTGTTCGTGTACATACCCTGAAACAGACTCCAATAAGAACTACGATAACCGTTAATGTAAAATTCCCTGACCTTGGCAGCAATTGTGGTTTGATCAATGGCTTTTGAATAACTTCTGAGCTCGTCTTCAATCTCCACCTCCATGGATATGAACTCAGAGGTTCGACTCGAGTCGACAACATGTCGAGTAAGTAAAACCCAAACTTCTTCTGAATTTTCCTTTCTGGTCTCAAAATTCAGGCACAGGTGGCGGGTTGATGCTACTGCCAGGTAGGTTAAAGTCACGGAAAGTATACATCAGTTTAAACTCACATTCTTCGTCATTTCCTGTTCGTCTCCACATCCTGCGAAAGGGAAAATGGTGATGACTTGATAACTCGTGAAGTGGGGAACCCACCCATGGAACGTTAAAGCTTGAGACCATCTCGCTGGATCCCAACTAAGATATATCCCATCAAAAACATTTAGTACATCAGACCAGGACATTCGCAACATTTCTACTGTCCTTAGCTGCGAGATGAGAAAGTTTATGGAACAATAACTCACTTGGCTGTTTGCCCTGTCTCTGTTGGCCTGACTTGACCCAAGTATCTAGGACTGTGAGTGTTCTGATGCCCTCATTCTCATCAATGTCTAGCAGTGAAGCATATGTAAGTACGCAATGCGCCGAAATGAAAGGAAGAACCTGTGACAGCGTAGCTGTGTGAAGCAAGGACTTCGAAACCTTCCCAGATGATATTTGGGCGGGTGCCCGTACCGAGTGTCAAAACACAGTGGCCTATTGTATGATAAGAAACATATTTATCTCTAACCAATGATAACCGACCATTCTTGAACCCGCATACGACCCTGTCCCATGTCTTCTCGCGCTCAAATCTGGGTCTATGGATGGTTCAGGTGAAATTAGGTTCCGTAAAGCAGGATTACTGGACTTGAGACTCATACCCTTTAATCTCAATATGTTCCGGGATCCAGCCTGCAATGGCGCTGGTTGACATAAGGTGACTTGTCAGTCAGTGGCAAGTTGGATAACATACTGGAGATCGATGCTAGAGTTTCTGTACAGCGATATCAGTAACATCATGTCAAGAAAGGAAAGATACTAACGATCCAGGAAAGTCATATCCACCCATGAGCTTCATGTACTAAGACCGATACGTCAGAAAATACATATATATATATGGCACTGGGAACGAAACGAACGCCTTTCTCCAACATGCTCGGCCAAGTTCTGAATACACCAGAATTCCCGCTGTTAGCGGAAGGAAGTACGGACATGCACATTAAAGTTCCGTCAATAGGATGATACGGAAGTTTATCGTCTATGACTAAGGAGAGGATTGTATCAACATGGCGATAGAAAAGCACCAGTAAAATACTCGCCAATCTTCAGAAGAAGCAAACCAACTAAATCAGTTGACAGTCGTTAAACATCCCTTACTTACGCGTCTCCAAGCACCATTAAAGAAAATCTTTATATCATACCCGCCTAGTAAGCAAACTGATTGCGAATTCATCGCAACCTGAGTTTGAGTACGTTCACCCAGGTGGCGCACTGCTGAATGTGCCAGCTACAGAATGTACAGATGTCAGATGCTTTGTATCATGAAATAGGGTTACTTGTAACTTGCGCTCGACCCAAATCTCCTTGCATGTTCTAAACACACAGAAATCGAAGCGCACACGGAGCAATCCGTAACAATGTGCTGCAAAATCTCTTGTGGAAGTATGCTTCCGCGTAGATGGTCATAAGGCAGAGAAGCGTCGACACATTCCTGTGGGCGGCGCCAAACGGGCACGACTTTGGATTGTTCTGGCGATAGCTTAGGCTGTCCATCGATATCACTACCTTGTATTCAGTTTCTTTCAGCTAGATGCAACACATTAGAAAGGAACAAACTGATATCGAGAATTTGATGAAAGGCCTGATGGAAGAGGGAGAGTTTCATCCCACAAAGGGAAAACCAGACCATTGACGGTGCCGCCTTTCTTCAAAACATAAAATTGCTCTTCTATATTCTCGCCACAATTAGATTTATCTTCGCGAGAAACGAAGTGACGTACGTTTCGAGAAATGGTCAATACCAATAGGGGTAAGTATCTCTGAAATAGGCTCTCTGGACGAGGCCACTATGGATCTAGAAGATTTCACAATAAATGCTTTGATCTTCTCTGCACGCTGCAAGGCTTTCCCGGCATTTGCTTTCCACCTTGAAGCATCTTTGTCGCTTCCATTATTTAACCGGCTTAGATGAAGGTACAGCTCGGCAGATTTGACATAAAATCTAAAGGCCTGATCATATTCCCTGGCCAGCTCGGCCTTTGCGGCCTTCGCGTAAGTGGACTAGAGGAATTATCGTTGAATCTGACGCGATCCAAATGAAAGGTTGTATAGCTCGCCTCTGCTTCATGTGCATCGGAAGAACGATCGACTTTGTGCATCAGCAAACGGAGTCCGTCATGAGCAAGGGCTGTCGAATGAAGAACTATCAATTCGTGGATCGGCAAGTGAATCTGACAATGTCTTCAGCGCCAAGTAGTACTACTAGCTCTTGGCAATTTGAAGTTGAACTTTGCAAGTGGCCAAGCATAACCAAATATAGACGCCTCACTCAAACCTACTCAAACTTAGTTGGAAAGACCAGCTCAAACCGTGTCGACTTTCAAAATAGATACATTTTATACCTAAGTAGGTGACACGACGACATAAAGAATGGTATCCTCCTACGTAATCAAGATTTTGACGGGGAGAGGAAAAATTCGTTGACTCGCTTCAAAGTCATTTTTGAAGGGTTTGCAAGCGGTCGGCTCGAAATAATCCATTCCAAGCGAGTACGAATTGATTTTTTATCAGCTATACGGGTGGTGATCAAAACGTCTGACGAGCAATATAAGCCTCTCTTACGACTAGCATCCAGTTCGGTAGCAATGTAATTCCCCTCGTCATCAAAAAATTGTTGTAGTGCACAAAGAGCAACGCCAACACTGATATCTTGTCCTGTGGTGCACGCAACACAGACACGCTTTCCGCATAGTAGCTGTCGCCTAATATATTCAATGGAACGTGGAAGGACCACTTCCAGGAAATGAACGCGGCCTTTCTTTCCTTCTACCACCTGGACTCGAAGTATTGTCGTTTGGCTGGAAAAGACAGGCAAGGCGTCGTCTAGTTCGGTGTTTCTCGAAGTCAATAGAGCAAGAAATACTGTGTTCATCAGGTCAAATGTCCGCGCGAAGTCTTGGGATAGAAGATCGGATATAGCACAAATAAGGATGTGCCCGCACACCCTCGTTATGGCAGTAGGTGGATTACCATCATTTTTGGAGTGCCCCCCGGAGACTAGAGCTGGGATCAAATGAGCCAACTCAGCTCGACTGGCCGCCAGGATATCACTTTTGTGTTTCCAGAATAACTCGGGAGTCAGTCCCTTCATGCTTTCGTCAGTAGCAGATCAGATGTACATGAAGAATACTGCTTCACCGTGCTCCAGAGCTCATGATCATCCCCAGAACCCTGTATGTAAGAAAAACCCACAGACCTCCGTTCCGCCCCGTGTTCCACTTGTCTCGAAGCCGATACACAGATTACAGGAAGGAACCCTTGGCCCTTCGAAGGGAGCAAGGGAAAGGTCGTGGTTGCCGGAGTAATCCATAAAGGTCGCAAAGGGCAAGGTAATTTTGGCAGATCGAAAGATGATTGCTAGTGGTAAAAGGAACATATGAATAACTTGAGCCTTGAGTCAAGGAGCCAAAGACATACAACGAGGGCCTCCGCCCAGTCATCCAGTCGGTTTTCAATCTGATGGTGCTCTTGACTACTAACTGTGCCGGGAGGAGTATATAGGGCGTCGTCCCAATCAGAGGTCCAAGTCCCCAGAAAGCGACGAGCAACTGCACGATTGATTACCGCACACCAAATCGGGATCGTTTTCGACAGCGCATCGGGTATGCGCTTTCCTGCCCTAGTCGAATCTACCAGCATCACGCTTAGAATCATGATCGCGTGAATACCTGAGATATGGCAAGCAAGCAGAGGAATTACCCGTTCTTGTCCACAATCAAGGGTAAAAGATGCAGGTTTGCCCGTCGCAGATTGAAGCTCCAATTTGAGAAGTGTCCATCAGTTGACTTGAAATATGCAGGCGTATTCGTAGCCTTGTGGCAAATTCGCTCCGTAATCGAGACGAAGGTCATGTCGTGTAGTCACGTACAATAGAGGGATCTGAGTACCATGCGCCACAGCGAAGGTTAGCTTCAAATTGACGTTAATCGCGACGCTGCTGCAATCGGCAAATGGGCATTACCCAAGAGAGGGATGGTCGGATATACTTGATGTACGTGTTCAACAAAGGCAGCATCTTCTACTATGGAATGGAGGCGATTGAAAATGTCCGAAGACTCCTTCCGCAGATATTCTAGAATATGAGTGCGACTGTTCAACACATCGAAGGATACGAGATCTGCATCCCCTTGCTCTGAGCTAACAGGGATCGCCATCCACTGAGCCTCAGGCGTTGATACTAAAGTTGTTGAAACCCACTAGATTCAAGTTGTAACTCCGATCACACGGCTGGTGGCCACAAGGTGCCACACCTTTTTTGCGCACCGACTCGTGGAATTGGTCGTTCAATATATTGCATGCCAACGATTCGGAACCTCTCTTCTGGCGCGGATTATTTTAACGGAATCCACTACGATGTTGCCCGATTTTCAGTCCTGGTCATCTGAAGACCAAGAATTTGTGGTACAAACAGTCTCTGTTCAACCGCACGATCGAACGCTTCCGTCTATTAAATGCTCTGTTCTACTGGATGCGCGTATGGCCCCGCTCCTGTCCAAAAGCCTGGTGCAGAAACAACTTCCACTTCCGAGTCAACCGCTCTTCGAGATCAAGAACGCCGGAGACAAAGGTGCCGGCATGTTTGCTACGCACAACATCCCAGCTGGTGCTCTTATTCTAATAGAACACCCCGTTATAATTACTCCCGCATCTATTCCCTTACCAGATAAATCTGGTGCGTACAGGGCCTTATTTAACCGTCTTCCACCAACTGCGCGTCAGGAGCTTCTGACAATGACAAACTGTCGAACACCCGAAGAATGTAGCACTTTGGAAGAAGGCATTGCACGTACAAATGGTACTGGAATAGATCTTGAGTTCCCTCCTTCAATGAGCAAGGACCCGACACTCAAAGAGTATGGAGCTGTTTTCTTGAAGATCAACAGAAGCAATCATAGGTACGAAGAGTAACCCCCATTACAGATTATTTCCTGATGACTTTCAGTTGTGGGCCAAACGCCGCTCATAAATGGGACTTGAAATCGTTTTCTTCGTCGTTATATGCTCTACGGCCAATCAGAGCTGGAGAAGAGATTACCATGATGTACACCAATATCACTGCATCTCGCGAGGTTCGCCGAGAGACATTGCGCCGTCTTTACGGATTCCATTGTGAATGCGCATACTGTGACCTCTCAAATGATCAAGCCGTCGCACATAGCGACCTTTCTCGGGCCAAGCTGCGCGATTGGCGTCACACTAATCCCGGATACCTGAAATGGTCGACCGATTTATGTAGAGCAGATGATGTCGTAATCAGAGCTCATGAAGAAGCTCTCACATTAATCGAGCAGGAAGGAATATATGGACTACAATGTCTTTACATGGAAGAGATCACTCTGAGCTACGCGCTGTTGGGAGACGAGGCCCAATTTCGAGAATGGGCACAAAAGCTGTTAAATCTATGCACCTATCAGGACCCTGATTTAGCGGTGGATTTGAGGAAGTGGTTGCAGAATCCAAGGTCGATGAAGAAGTGGGCATGGAGAAAGAAGCAGCGCATGCGTGAGTGTGGCCTTCCCTTTTCTGCATCTCTGGAACTGATCCTATCTGGTTTAGAAATGGGTGGTCGAAGACGCAAAGTTTCTATGCACTCTTCTCCGGAACAGTTCTCTTTGATGTTGTTCTAAAACGGGGCGAGGATGATAGAAATGGATGGAAGACCCCGTAGGGAGGCTGAGAGATTTATGATCTTTCGCAACATGAGCAATGCAGGGCGACTGATTGTTGACATCGTCCCGACCCTAAAAATTTGGGGCATTGCTATAGCTCATAGGCTTCACGCACAAGTTAAACAGGTACAGGTGCATTGGTTACAAGCATTGTTCGGCATTATCACTGCTTTAGCACACACTTGGCATCCAGCTGATATCGATCGACATGCGCCACAATGTCGTAGAATTTTCCATTATATTCCATCCTCTTTTCACAATTTCGTGGCCGACTTCTGACACACCATTCCATTCGCTGAGGAACCCACAGTCGTATATTTAACCAGTGCTGGCAGAAAGAGTGAGTAGTCAATAACATCAATTACTTTAGATGTATGTTCCAAGATCCCTGTCAGGGAAAACAGACAATCTCCACCTGTAAATTCTCCTGCAAAGATCATCTTGCACCATAGCCGACAACATCAGCCCGAAGGGCGGATGGCGATACTCCTGCTGTTGTAAAACTGGTAATATTCGATCCCAAGTTAACAGGAGTTGACATGGCCACAAATGAATTGATGAACTTTTCAGTGCCTCATCTCCAAACAGAATGATATCGATAGCAAGCACATCTGTCATGCCGTGCACCATTTCTCCGTAAATGTGGCGAGTTTCCGCTTCGTGCGCTTATTTTCCATCAGGGAGTCGAGCTCCTATGACACCATCAGACTCGCATTACATCTATTCTAAGAAGACATACCTGCTGCAGTTGACCGGCATGGTCGCTTAGATTCTCGCCCTTCCTTTTTGCTTCATCCTGTAGCCGTGATACCTCCGGCGGGAAGGCGAAGGGAGGAGATGTGTTTACGGCGGAATGTTCATAAAGACTCGAAAGCAAAGATTCATGCATTGCCGAGCTGAAAAACACAGGTCAGAAAGTAAATACGGGAGTAGATCACAGGGGTAATCTTACAACGACGATAGAGTCAACGGGAGGTCCTTTCCCCATTTTTCTTCTTGTTCTTGTAGATCTTGCGCTCTTGCGACAACATCACGCAATTCTTCCAGGATATCGTTGCGCTGCAGGAGGACAAGAGGTGAAGCGTCAGCAGCTCTCATGTCTACGTGCTTATTTGAGTGCAAGAAAACATGCTAGAAACACCAAGCAAACCTTTCAAATTCTTCAACAACTCCGTCAACTTAGTTTCCAAATAGTCATCGGCACGTTCCTCGGCGGATTTTGGACGCCGAAGTTGGTTGTTCTCCTTTGCAACCCGAACATCGTCGACAAGTTCCTCCAGCTCAACTCCGAATGCCCCTAAGAGTGCCTCTGAATTCCTTATCTGCTCATCGGCGGAAGAAAGGGAGCTGTGAAGGGCATTGAGGGGCTTTATAAGATCTTCTTTATAAGAAGAGATCGTCTAGAGTGAGCATTAAATGCGAATAAATGGAATGCCATCGGTATCCTGAGATACATACCGCATCCAGGAGTTTTTTCTTCGATCCAAGTATCTTCGCCTGATCAAGAGACCATGCCTTGTCCAGATCTCCATGGATATCCAGGGATGTGCCAGTACCATCTACGTCATCTACTACCTGTTGCAGCACATCATTTTTTGTGTCTTCAATTTCCAGAAGTTCACACATGTCATTTATTTGTTGGTTAAATGCCGCTTCTTTAGCTGACTCGATAAACTGGGGATTTAGGACAGCTTGTAACTGGCTGGCCTCAATCTTGACTTCCTCTGCACTTGGCAGGTTTCTTGCGCCATGTTCTATACTTTCTAGATGTGAATTGTAGAGGTCCGTGATTGAGGAACGGATGGACGCGAGATGGCCAAGTGATGCAACTGCTGAAGTTAACTGGTTCGAAGTGTCTGAACAAAACTTGAGCTATTGGATAGAAGTGAAATTCATAAACCACGAACTGGGGAAAACATCAGCAGGTTCAGATGTACACCCGAGGCTTTGGAGAAGGGATAAAGCATTGTTCATGGCCGATGCTGTAGTCGCATCGGCCTGATGTATATAAGCAGACATAGAAGCGAGATATGGCACGAAATAACCTACTTGTATCGATAGCTCTGCAAGGCGCTCCTGTGCTTGATCCATCCGTTCGTTTTCCCTTGCGATTGCATCCTGGAGAGATGTTATCGTTTTGGACATGGCCTGCGATGCCAGCCTAAAGGCGCACCAATGTCAAACTGGTTTCCAGAGAATACATCAGATAAGCCTACTCAGCTTGGCGGAGACGCGATTTGAGAATTTCTGTCTCCTCTTCAAGGAATCGTGTCTCATTGTTAATGTATTCTGCGTGTTTGCTTCGTATATCGCATCAGCACGTCACTGATTTCTACTGATACGATATGGCCTTACTTGGTGCGTGAAGGAGGAAAGTACCCGACTGGTGTGCTCTGAGTAGCCTTATATTTAACGTCCGGAGGTTCAATACGAGGTCCAGCACAATTCAAACTTGGTTACTGTTAAATGGTTGTATCATTGTACTGCCAGGGGCGAAAACACACATGTCAATTTCTCCGGCTTCCAACGCGATGTTCCTCAATGCAGCTTGGTAAGCCCCGTCTTCAATTTCATCATCCAATAATTGTGCTGCAATCCAATCCACAAGTCTCTTGCCGGCGGGGAGATCAATCGCCCATTCAATGTCTTCCGCCTGGA
>QMFE01026736.1:0-16368 GCA_003314665.1 Tricholoma sp. MG77 | reverse complement strand
CAAACTTACATCCCAAGGTAGCACCGCACTCTACCGCTTGAATACCCCTATCCGCACCACAACCCCATCTTCATCGAGACGATGCCTCAATGGGTTGTGTCGATTTATGCGCTTCTGATTTTTCGTCAGTTTCCCCACTTTCCTGGGGCAAATCTCTCTGATGTTCGACATCCTCTCATCACTAGTTCTAATCATCTGTATCGTGTGGTGCTATGTCCGCGGGGCACAGAGAACGGCGACTACGAGGGACGCCCTACTCTCAACCAGTCGTTCTTCGGGGTCTTTTACACTTCCAATATATGTGACCCACCCGAATCTCCCTCATCGTTCACCGAATCGAGATCACGCCATTCCAAGAGAAACTTTCTCCTCCCCCTTTTTTCTCTCGCCACGCCCACCACCTCTTGCTGCAGGATCAATGGACAGACAGCAAGAGTGGATTCTTAGAATGCCGGTGGGCGTGCATCCTTGCGCCTGACTTGCATATATTGACATTAGAATTCTAGCCACCCGGTCAATCTATTCAATGGTTTGGCACGTGGAATGTCCCTCTCTTTCCTTACAGAACTTGATCTCCGAGTCATACGATTCGAATGGAAGGTTCTTAGGTGCCCCATTTTGTTGGTCCTCTACTGCCGTTTGAATTGCTACAATTTCCTCTAATGGAGGCTGTCTTCTGCTGATCCAAAGACTTCTATTCTTCAGGTTGTCAACAGACTCCAAGTTATCAGTACAAAAAATCACTTCAGTAACTAGCAATCATACTTAGATCACCATTCATATCTCAAGCTAGCATAATTACATTGAAACAATCTCCGAAGTTTAATATTAATATCCTAATCATGATATATCATAATGTATCGATAGTTTTTACGTCGTCCGACGGACTCTCCGACGGTGAGCTACTAGTAATTATAAGTCTAAATATTCGGATTTGTCCTCGACCTAGGCCTGGGTCCGAGTCCTACATGTGGTACATGGAATACTTACTTGTGAAGGGGTCAAGCTGGCGGTTACAGGGCACGAGCGAACGAGGTATGTTATTATAAATACACCGTACTATCTATATACATAATCCGATAGTACGTATCCCGGGCCGAGATCGTCGACGTCGGCCCTCTGACTCTTCCACCTTAAGTATGCCTCTTTTCTTCGAGTTCATTACGGGACCCGGGTACCGCAGCTTGCCAATGCCAGCTGGAGCCTCGGCAACTCGGCGTGCGACTCGGTGATTGCACATTATCCGCGCCCGAACTTTCAAAGCACAACTGCAAACTTCTGTTGGCATGACATACTTACATAGTCACTAAGTACTACAAATTGGCTTGGTACATGATTTCGTGAACACAACTTTGTCAAAATCCACGAAAGCATCGCAATAGCGCCGATCTCCTAACGGAAGCGCATGTGTTACTTTACGAAATATACCAATGTGGAGGATTAGGTTGTTTGCCTGACTACTACAGCATTTCCACAGCATGTCGGACTCGGACTCGGACTCGGACCTCGGGCCCACATCGCCCTTGCATGAAACCGCCTTCTGATTCAACGCCTCACTTTGGAAGGTATATAGACATCTGTTATCGATTGGAACCTGTCACCTCTGCCATTTGCGACATGATATTACCATGTCACAGTGGAAATTCGACGCTTCCTCAGAGCCTCTCGGATACAATCTCCGATAATAGTACGTCTCGAAAATTGTTTCACTCGATGTTCTATAGTTCTTACTGGGTCAGGTGGGATCCTATTCATATTATTTTTGCTTATATTCTACGCACTTGCGCTCTGGGATCGATGGCTGAATCTAAGGCTAAGAACGGAAGAAAGCCGCCGTTTGCAAGGTACGCCCCAGCTTTCAATGGTGTGCCTTAATGATCGTTCTCATGCCATGACCAGAAGCAATCGACCAATTGGGAGGCTATGGATCAACTGCGAGAGCGCCAGGGGAGTCTCCATCAAAGTTACGTTCACCTACTCCTATGAAGAATAAGATTAGTAAACATTATGGTATGATCATTTAACTCCTTTAACTGCCGTCGCTCAATGCGCTGCGTGTTTTTTTTCTCAAAAGTTTTGCCACCGCCTTCGCCGTCAAATCTCTCTCCCCCAACTTCACCTGATTTCAAATGATGATCCCGATTCCGCTGCAATAATGATGTCAGTTTTCTGTGTTCAAGATATTTTGTTCCGTCGTTTACCAAATGGACGCTGATTGCGACCCTGGGGACGCGCTGGGAAAAACAGCTGCATGCACGAACGCGGGTTCCCGAAATTACAAATTGCAGATCCAGAGCTGCTGTGTTGGTGGGACATCATCCAAGGTTGTTATCGCTGTGCTCAAGCAGGTAATGCGGCGATGTAAGGTTCTGTCTGTTGGGTGAACCTATGTGTGCCTGTGATTCGGACCCGACGGACACCTCTCACACAACGTAACCACCTAGGCACACACTGCTTTCAGTGACGTCAAGGTTCTCATATGTAGGATTAAATATTAAACTCTACTAGTGCGTCTTTCAGACAGACTACCCTGCCAGAACTTGAACTATAATGACACCGCGACTGCTGGCGCTCGTCATTCTCCTCTGTGGTAAGATCGCATTCAAGTTCTCGTTGTTTGTGCACATATTAATATGTCTCCAAGTTGTAGTCTCTTTTTTTGTCTGTTATGTTGTATACTTAGTGGTTCTCGCGAGGCGAAGGAACGAAAGGACGTCTGTTGTTGACCTTCATCCAAGATTTAAAATTTATCAGTTCGTTTTACATCCAATTCAGTCACAAGTTGCAAGGGGTCAACCAACCGAAAGCGAAGTCTAATCCACCACACGGTGCGGTGTCCTATAATATTTTGCAATGTGCTCAAGAAATCTAAGAAAATCTTGTTCAGTAGCCGTTATCATGAATTGATCCTGCCCATGTATACTATACCTAAATGTCATATCTGACACGGTTTGCCGATGGTCTGTGCTCTTCGAGGAACTTGTCATTATATTCATACACAAGCTCAATGCCCATGCCATCTGCAGTACCATGCGTATGGATGCCTCCCAATTCCGGCGGCCATGCATCCTTATGTTACACGCTTACTCCTTACGCAATAAAGCTGAAGGATTTCCGGTTGTCATATCCATCATTCCACCTGGGCATTAAGACCCTGGGGTCATATCGATTGATTATGCCTTTGATTGTCATTATCTGATTCCAAACATAGATGAGGCTTGCCAAGATGGACCTTGTTGCTTCTCTTAGGATATCCTTCTTGTACATGAGGCATTTAACCCAAGCATCCAACCAACTTGGACTTCCTGGGCTTGCTTTTTGGTCACATAGGACGAATTCTTTTGTGTGTTTCCGACCCCATGTCACTCATACAGTTATACACTGGCCCCCAGTGGGACACTTGGCTTTCCCTCCCCACTCAGGCTCCCAATTGCCTCGGTGTTTGTTTCGTAGACATAAATACATTATACCTGTTTGTATGAATGGTCATGCACCAAAACCCAGGATGCATGTACGAGACGACTGATACCTGAGCAAAATATGCTTGATTGTGAATTTTCACGACGGCAAAGCCAGTTTTTGAGATCCATGGTTAACTTATTACCCAAAACTATGGAAGTGAACTGGGACAAAAATCAAAAATGCCTCGTTATTTTGGACCATCTCCGACGTTGCGGGATGTTGCAATGCTACTATTATCTGACTTGCCTTGGCCACAGGCGTTACCACCACTTGATTTATTTCGCGAATTCGGCTAATCGGACTCTTGGTGTCACACGTCCGAGTCCCACTGGGCGGTTTTAGGTTGGTGGCGGAGAATTTCACTGGTTAATAGCCTCGAATTCAATGGAAACACGTAGGGAATTTGTTTCATAGGTATAGTATCAATACATGTAGTAGTGGTGTTTTAATAGAACCACCACAGTTTGTTCTGAGCTAGCTTTATTTCCCTCTCCCATTGACTCGGACAGTACGGCACTATATATTATAATTACTTACTGTATGCATTGCACCGCCCATTTTTGGGGGCCTCAGCAAAAATTCTCATGGTCTGTGAGAATTCTGGTGATAAGTATGTATTCTGATGCACTAAAAATCTACGGTCTCACAGCTAAACACACATTGATGGGCCCCTCTTGAAATCATACACACAGGAACGTTTGGTGGGCAGCGTACTGTTTCGATCGATTTTCGACGTCCGAAAGCTATTTTCGCCATCAAGAAATTGGGATTGAGCTGTGTATGCATTTTTTTGGGAGCGGTCTATCGATATGCAACGTGCCTCCGAATACTGCTGATTTGGAATTTTTTGATCGCCACCTGGCGCACATGGCGAGGCTGTGCCAGCCCTGACTATGCGATGCTCTTTTTCGACCTCCCTCAAGATCTCGGCCATTGGTTGTACCTCCGAATTCCAACACACTGCACCTCCATGTAACAGGACTAGTCAATTGTGGAGCAAGCAGTCACTTCTCACCCGAGATGCCCGTCAGCAAACTACAGCCTTCCAGGAAGAGGGGCTACACTTCAGGCAGAGATGCAACGGGAAGTAAACGATACAGTGGCACGATGATTACGTCTTTGGGGTGTACACATCGGACTTGAGGCCATAAGTCTGAATCTTCGCACTGAGAAGTGAGTGAAAAGTGGTTAGTAGCCTGCTCAGGCTTATTCAGTTTGGTAGATCAGATGTAGACTCACCACGAGTATATACAAAAGTAGTGGAAGTGGAAGTCAGTGACATCCACCAGATGACAGAGTTCCACTGAGAGCATGAGTGACAGTGAGTGACTCGTCGGCATCCCGCCACCTTCCTGTTACTTCAGTGGCTTTCTTGCTCTTTCACTACTTCATGTTGTGGTGTCTTCTATTACACTAGATGCTCATGTACCCAACTTTCCAAAGACAGTTGGGGTAGAAATTTTCAATGCACATTTTATTGAAGATACTCTTTCCAACGTGATATTACAGGCCATCCCTCTGGAGCTGCAAGCATTGAATTATCATACTGCCGACACACTGGGCATTTTTAGATGGAGGGAGCTGGGTAGAATGTGGAACTCATTTGCGTAAAAACGGAACTCGTGTTTTATTTCCAAGTTCCACTTCCACTAGTGACGACTCATTCACAGAGAAGCCCACAATGCACACTTAGGCTGAACGTTGGGAGTCATTGGCGATGGTCTGTGGCACAGTTCCCAAACCACAAATTTCACAGGTCTGTGCTTGAAGGTGTGACCTAGAAGCCTAGGTATTCTCATCCGGCTTTTTCTAGGTATTGAAGCCAGGCCTAGTACGTATTGCACCTCCTGAAGATCCAGTTTTCTCATAGTCTATGAACGTTACAGCACCCCATTATTCTATCCAGCCCCTGTTACGGGATACATGTTCGACAACTTGAAGGGTGCTGATGTGAGTTGTATGTAAGACGCTAGAAGACTGTCAGTACAACTGATTGTGCTATTTGTTAGATGTCATCACAGTCAGTGTCATTTCCCCGACGCTCGACTGTGAATAAGTTATAACTGTACCAGTCTGCAAACTACTATGCCGGGTGTGTCTATGTGGTGTATCAATCTAAATGGACTGCTAATGCCATTTTCGTTTGAGCAACAATACCGGCCTACTACTTTTCTGTGAAGTTGTTGCCATACATCTTGTCACTGTTGTAGTTTTGCCTACCAGATGTTACGGATGGGTACGAGACTATCTACCCAACTGGTCGAAATGTTAGAGCTGAATGGGGATATGATTAGTATAGTATGATTTGGTCATGTCACAAAACGGCGCTCAGACTCAAATCGGTTGTCCCAGGCACATTCACAGCCACAGGTTGGGCCCCTGTGACCTACTATTTTGGTATGACAAGTTGCCGCTATAGTGCTTGTGTGGGGGACGATCTTGTCTCGTTTACAAATAGACACCGTTGACACATCTAGGTACGTTCATATATATATAGTAACCCAACGTTCAGAAAGCTGGTTGGATTACCTCCCTCTTTTTCGCCTACCGCCGTACAGCTAAGTTCGAATTTCCGTCGCAAATAGACTCTGGGTCATCCCTAGTTGTCGCCGCTTCCTTCAATCACCTCTACGCGCTGATGAACGCGTCCGATCCACTGGCTGACTGTTTAACAGCTCAAATAACTCCTGATATCCTTGATAATGGCCCTATGAATCCTGATGTCGGGGGGTTTGCAGTCGGTGTGGCTAGTGCGTGCATTCGTTACTTTCAAATTTGAACAGAGAATCCTTGATGCACACAAGATATCGTCATAAATATGTCCCTGTGTCAGTCACATCATTGAAGCTTTACTGTCCATTCTAACTAATTACCCACGCCGAATGGATACAAAAGCAATCCTGTTCAGATGGTCCAATGAAGCTGACGACTCCAAAACTCCCAATGAAGCTGACAAGTCCAAAGCTGACAAGTCCAAAACATCTGTGTACGGCCTATTCTCACAGGTGTTCCCCATCTTGTTGGCAACCCTTGCCAGCATCCATCGCACGAAGCTCAGTCTTTTTGAAGCCCATTTTTCTGTCGCTGTGAGCGGAAGTCCCATCAGCATATATCTCGCCTACATGGCCCTCTATGATGCATACCGACATCCCGACCACTTTCGCCATCTCATGAAGGACACTGGCAACACAGTTGCTCGCTGGCTTGCATTGATTCTCCCATTTCTTTGGCTTATTGTTAACGTAATCGTCTCATTCTCTTCGACGGCTTTCAAAAATAGCTATTTATGCAAGGGGATGACGATCCAGCGTTGGTTTGAATTCCAAATTACTTCCAACTTTGTCGGTGTGCTGGATGTCATGGGGGACAGGGACCTGTGGGATGACCTGCGTGATAGAGGAGGACTGGGAACATTGTCTGTAAGTATTTTGTGGGCCGTCGGTGTCTATCTGGTGCGCCACCATAATGATATTTGGAACCTATTCCACCGGCGACGATTGGAGGATTGGGATCGTAACCGCGCGTACTACATCCGTTGGCCACGCCATGTACCAAAAATGGTGAAAGCATCATGGTAAGTAGCTCACTCAAGTGATTGTGTATGCTTTACTAAAATGTTGCAGGGATGTTATTACCATCTCGCATCCATGGCTGATCCTGATGATCATTTGCTGTCTCCATTGGAGTTGGATTCTTGGAATATCCAAAGCTCTATTGGTCAAGAATTATGAATTTTCATACGGGCAGGTCAGTACCCCCTTATCGTCCTAGGCTTGTCTGGAATTTTTTCTACAGGCCCTGTGTGCATTCTCCGTGCTCCCTTCTCTGGTCGCGGTCATCAAATTAATAGTTGTGCGGCGCCACGACTTTCAAACCTTTTTGCACAGGCTCCCCTCGGCTGTCTCTGCGGAAGTTCGTTTCTTTTTCACCGGTCATCCGAATCTGTGGCCCCCGCTGGCCTCACGCCCAAGTCTTCCAAGACATTCTGTCTCGAAATCCTCTACAGGCCACCCGTGGTCGTTATCAGTTCGCCAATTGATGGGTGGGTGGATACCATTGGGTCAAGGCTTACGAACTCAAATCCCGCCTTTGTAGTCGTGTTTACGTCATTGGTTGCGAGTGGATTGCATGCTGCATATATAGTCAATTGTAAGTGCTTAGTATTACCAACTTGGTACTGATGCCTACACCTGAGTGTCGTGACTCGCGATCACGTGATCATCACGCGCACTGGCGCCAAAGGCATGGTACCGTGCTGGTGCTACTGAATCTATGACCGAGCTTCGAGTCCCCAACAACCTCACGCAGATGTTATCGCTGGCTCAATACCTAATCCACGGACAATTGCAAATGACCCCCACAGTAATTGGAAGCCGTTCTCCGTGGGCGGTGAGGCTTCACGACTGCTTTTTTTGTTTTATGTTCACAAACTTTTCAGTATATGTCATGGGTTACTTGGTTGGCTGCCTCAACATCCTGGTGTGGACAACCTACTTTACAAGAATCTCAGCATGGCTTCGATCGGCAAACCTGTCCACACTGGTGCGGCGTTTGGTCAAAATCGTCAACCTTGCAGTTGTCTTCCCTATTGGCATGTTCGTATGTATCGGCCCGCTCTTCTCTCCGTTTGTTGCACTCCCTCTCGCAGAGCAGGTATTCAATTTATGGGTGCCTAAGAAACTGTATACTGACCTGGACTTCCCAGTGGCAGTGGCTGCATCATTGTAGTGCGTCCCGCGGCGAGGCAATACTAGTGGGCCAGTCATATTCCAATGCATCATCCATTATCACCTTTTATTATGCAACACTGGGGTCCTCGGTTAAACGCCAATATTTCGAGTACATCATGCCTCAACAAGACGGTTACTCAGAGAGCTGGACGTTAGAACTGGACGGCCTCTCCCAAATCGCGGTACCTATGGAGCTTTCGCCTTTGGTGCGGTCGGTTTCGTATAACCTTGAGAAGAGCACCTTGTCAGCGACATGCTCAACCGCAAACGACTCTTCAACAAACACTTCTGAGTGCATGCGGGGTCATTTTATTCGTGACGACTTGTCTATTTATCTGAACGACACCCGCACCCATACCGAGGTAGAGGTGCAGCCCGCAGACAAGGAATGGATGTATTCCGGCGATGCGCCGAGCTTCACGTTACACTATATCAAACCGAACGGTCAACTTGGAGACACGATTATGCAAACAGCAGTAACGAAAAGGGACCATTGTGAAGCCCCGAAGATCTGTTTGCAAGCTCCGGCACCCACCCTCGAAGTCATTGTTCCTTTAGGCCTTGCCCTCTGGGCAGAGGATCGCTACGCAACGTACTGCTACACTCCAAAAGTCCATATCTAGCCCTCCGTGTGTCTTCGCCGGGGCTTTCGTACGCACCGTCACTTATTTCCATCACAACCTCGTTGAACCTGCTATTATCGCTAAACCTACTCAATTGATGATGTATTTCTAAGTAACATGACTTGACCCATCAAGTGACTCAAATAACCACGTGATCCATAGCGGCCGATAATTTGAATTCAAGTTCTAATAATTTTTTTATCTAAATGGCCCTTTACTGGTTGCTTTACACCCTTGTAAGTGCTTCTATCTACGCAATGTTCCGTCCGACAACGGATCTACTGGGTGCAATGGCAATAACTTGAACAATATATATTTTTCACATTGCAAAGATATTCATAGCCAGACTGGCAGAATTGATTATGAACAAAAGCAAGCCACTGAACATCACCCCTTCCATGTAGCGGTAAGTCCATTCCATAAAACGAATGCTTCAGCTGCGGCGAGTACACCATTCAGGTAAATTATAAAATTTATTGCCTGGCCTTCAATGCCTCCATAGGGAAACTTGATGGACGAATGGTGTTGCTCCGTCGATTTCCATATTCGTTGCACTTCAGTGTCCTCGTCAATCTAGCGGTGCATTTGGTTCATCTGGAGCCCTCCAACCCGCCTGATACCAATAGGGTTGGTCCTAATGTCTAATCTGCGGTGCTGACGGTTCTGAACTTGCGCGAAGACATTTAATCTTGATAAATCAGGTCCCGCGGAGAGCTATCGTAGTGACCAACACATACATTGAAGCCACCAACTTTGCAATTGCCAGGATAGATACAGTTTGCAATTTGAAGTTTGGTGTAGAGGTTAGCATCCATGCCGAAGAGATCCAAAACATCGCGATCGCGTGGGGCTCCCAAATAACACTTGAAGCCCTTGAAAGAGTGTCAGCTACTACTGAACAATCGCGGCAATGCGCTTCTATGACAACTTACGACTGGCCTACTAGGAACATATGTGATGACCATGAGAGTGTCCTCAGTACCTAATTTATTTCATGTATTGTTTCAATCCGAATGTCAATGGTTCCTTCATGGAAGGGATGACTTTCAGTGTCATCAATTTAGTGTAGGAATGTTTGGAAGGAAGGAAGGAATAATTGCTAGCGCGGTTTGGTCTTTGCATCTTTGTCACCATTGAATATATTTCCTTATCAGAGATATATCATTCAGCCTGAATCAGCCATATATTTTATCAATTATTTTGAAGATAAACTTTTATCTACCCATCTCATTCCCTGTTCAGTTTCCTAATGGAGGGTAGTCCGAGGTATAGGTTGCGCGGCTTGCAGTCAAAGAATGGTGTTGTACAGCCTACTACTACTACTAGTTTCCGATACGGAATCTGATTTGATCACGGCATTGAGCGCCCGACCGATGGGAGGCGCTGGAGTGAGGACAAACTCGGAGGTAGCAGGTGTTGATCGTAACCTATAAATTCGTGTCATTTGGTGGAAGGATGATACTCATATACGGACATTGTGGAGTCGACACAGTGCCAACTTCTCTGGAATAAATCTTTACAGCCTTCTTGCCAAATATCCACACTCCTTCATTTAACTTGAATGTGCAAATAATTGGTCAATAATTAGTATAACTTTTTGCAATTATACAGCTTTTACATAAGCGCCCCGCGTCTATTGACTCGAATTATCGGCGATTATCGCATACGATGGTACAGCACGCTTCGAATTCCCTGTTCCTGCACTCTCAGGCTGGTTGAATGAAGGTCAAGAAATCTCTCCCACGACGTCTTCATCAGGTCCCGGTGATAGTTGGGAACGGTTTTTTCTTTGACCTCGTGGTGATCTTTCTTGCAACGAGACAATGTCGATCGTCAAAAGGGTTCCAGCGCCAATCCCTCCTGACGCCAAGTCAACGCTACCCCATTGGTTCCGTACTGGTGTTTCCATTTGCAAGGGGGTACATGAAGCTCTGCACCCCATAACTACTAAGTTGGGTTCAATGTCACCCATTCCAAGTATGTTTCCTGAAAATAACCTCCATCTCCGAGGTTATCTAGTCCCTCCCATGTCATGCCATGCACGAGGTCGGTGGTTCAACATGACCGATAAACCAAGTACACCACTTCACAGCAAAGGGTTCACTTACAGCATGGCGTATGTATGTTCGTTATCTCAACAGCTCTCCGTCGGGAGGCCACTTGAAGGCTATGCAACCTACCCCCGGGCCTATAACATATAGTACTACGTAGCTCGACTCATCATCATTTGACTGTTTTCTACTCACTGACTCCAATGTTTCGACGAAGGGACACTTCCTGCTGCACGACCAGTACTGACGAAGCCGTTGAAGAAACAGTCCTCATCTGTAAGTACTTACGCACAGAACTTATCTCTTCTTCCTGTTTCTGACTCTCGCGGCGTAGTGATCATCGTTCTCCTGTCTATTGTTATGATTTGCGCGACATGGTCCACCTGTAAACACATACGTAGACAAAGGGCTTCCAATAGCTGCGAGTCATCACAGCCCTCGGAGATCCTTTGGGGGACCCCTTGTATTGTCACGGTTCCGACAGGCAGGGAGACAGAAATTTCCCAGAATCACTGTGTAGCATGCGGGGCCTGTCATTCGTTAACAGAGATGCAATTTTCCAATAAGGAAAAGAGTGATCTGGAGAAAGGCTCCATGACAGATGTTTGCGGTTAGCATTGTCTTTTCCTCAAAGCTGCTGGTAGTCTGAAATACAAGCCCTTTTATTCACGACTTACACGTCACCCAACGCAGTGGTAGAGCCTCCTCCCCCCATATACGTCCCCATATTGCCCTACTACAAGCCAGCCTAGTAAATCCTGGCGAATTACTAGGTTTCACAATACAATCCTTTCCAACCCCGCGTTTCTCCTGGAATTACACTACCACACCAGCGGCCGTGCCGCAAGTTCTAGTGAGTCGTTTACATGCCCAGCATCATCCGGTTTAGTCGTATGTAATACCCTTCATTCTATTTATACTCTCTTTCAATGACCTGTCCATCGTCACTAGCAATAGACGTATGTTATTTAATGCGTCAGGACAAAGATTTTGTGACTCAAAACCTCATACCCCCCAAGAAAGTCTACGTAGAATCCATTTATTCGAGCTTAGCAGCAAAGGGATCGCGCTGGACCGCTGTGGGGTGATGGATCGACCATCCAATGGTCATCATGCACATGCTGGATAACAATTAGCGCTCGCTTTCCATGGAGGGGCGTACGCGTATATAGTGTCGAAATCGGGGGATCAGATCAGGAAAGTGAAACTTGGCAGGCGAGACTCGCCTTGATTGAAATACACTGGAGGACTAAGCTCATCCTAGTATAATTTTATAACCTTCCAGTGGCTAGTAGGTGTGTGGGAGTTGAATACTTATTATCATGCCTGAGAGGGTCTTCAGATGACCAGGCCTAGTTATGGTTAGACCCTCACTGACGTAGTTAGTTAAGAAATTCAAGACGTGATTGGGCCTCGTGGTTTTTTCCAACAACCTTCAATTGGCTTCTAGCTCTCCAAGTTCTCAGGTCATGATCTCATGAGTCGTTGCAGCATGCAGTTTAGTGCCATGGTCATAGTACTGCGGAACCTAGTTATACTAAAATGCATTCTCCTTCAGTAACAATGAGCGTTCCTCTCTATCATCCCTAAACATCTCACTCGACGGTGCTCTCGACATCTTAGGTTTAGCCACAGCTCTTACCCCACTTCTACTTATCCCCTTCAAAATCTTGTCCGCGTCCGCTCTCACATCGTTACTACTCAAACGATACTGTGTCGGCGTGATCCCCTTCCCAAACGTCCGCGTCATATGATTCGCGCAAAGCATTGCGATCACTATGTTTATGACATGCAAACCCGCAAGCGAGAAGGTGGCCGACCAGATCATGCCCAAGTTCTCGCGCTCGAACCGATAGAGCTTGCCTTTGCATCCAGGAAGCGGAGTACGCGGATAACACCTCTTGCTTGGCATTGCTTCGTGAAGTGGACTATAGAACCCGCAGCATCGCAATGAATTCTGGATCAAGAGCCGGCCGAGAGGAGTGTAATATTGGCTCCACGACAGGTTCAGCTTGTGGTCCAATGAGAACGTCGATCGTTTGTAACTAACGTAGCCAACGGCAAGAAGCGAAGTGAAGGCAGGCCATAGAAGGAGCGTATATGTCGCCAAGATAGGGCGTGAATTAAGAATGACTCCAGAGATCCCAACCAACGCGGTGAAAATCATAATAGACGCTGCCAAAGTAATAAGGATGAGGACATCGTTGTCGGCCACGTACATAACATCGGCCAGTGCCCAAGCTTTTCCATAAAAGTTCAGCTGCATCTTCGAACCTTCAAGAAATAACAACCTACTTCTGAACCACGTCAAGATTGCACACGCCAGCCCGGCGATCCCATATATGAAAACCGTACAGACAGAAAACAACAAACACCATTTAAACGTCGTCCAACGCTGCACTGAGCTCGTTCCGAGACCCCGACCCTCTTCCAGCACAGCAGCAGCACTGCCGCCCAGTCTTGATCCACGTCCTTCATCACTATCACGTACCTCCAGACCCCTCATCAACCGCGGTTTCGGCCACTTATGCGTAAACTTATCTGTGGTGCCTACAGACGGAATGAGTGTACTATGGCCCGAGTCAACAGAGGCGGCTGTGCAGGAACTCCAGGCTGACCGAGAGCTCTCGCCCGAGTTGCTGCGCGAGCTCTGCGGCCGGCTCGCGGTTGGTGTGGGGGACCGTGACAAGAACGACGAGGAAGGGACATGCAGCGAAACGAAGCTGAGGCCACGTGGGAAGAAGGAACAGAAGGAGCTGGGGACACGACTAGTGCTTGAGTTGGCAGTTGTACGTGCCTCTGATGGATTTCCAAAATCTGGAGTGGGCAGCCGGGGAATCTGAGAAGCTCGGGTATATGTTGACTGCATAGAGGCTTCAGTCGGGGCGCGTGAAGGGAGGTCAGGACGAGGAGTAAGAGGGATCGGAGTAAATGATACGTCAAACTGTCCCTGCTGTTGTGTCGAGCGGTCTTCAACGTCGGGCACGAAAGGCTGGGTAGTAGTGGAAGACGACTGCGAATGTTGGACCAAGACTCGGATCACCGTAGATTTACGAGAGAGTGTGTCGTCTTCGGGGAGAACTACAGGATTATTGTCGTGCTGCAAGCTTGCATGGTGTGCCGCAGGGCCTCCCGAGCGACGGCGAAGGCCATCTGCAATGTGGTCTGTGGCCACAAGGGAAGGGATACGGCGTTCCATGCAATAGAGATGGTAGATCTATGGGGAGAGAGGTCGTCAGCCGCTCGAAGGTTTACCTGAATTCATGCCAGACAGTCAGCCACCTTTGAGGACATGCGAGATCTACGGGAATGAGCACGAATCCTCAAAAGTCCATATGATATGTCGAAACTATTTAGTACAATGGTCTGTGCATGCGCAGAGCAGATACCATAAAAAAAGACGAAAATGTGATAAGATTATAGGAATGTGTTCGTTACTGTGCCAAAGGAGTGAGACGCATAGGATGGAAAGAAGATAATGCACGTGAGATGAGAGGATGGTAAGATAGTGTCTATGAAAGGGGTTTAAACACTATTGATCGGCAGTTGGATCGGGCAAGGAGCATCAGAGACTTGCGTGGCAGTGTGTTGCGTACCCACGAGGCCAGCGATGTCCATGTCAAGTGTGAGGAGGAATTGGACGGCTATATCAAGGTAAGCGATTGCAAGCGAAACGAGCATCGAATAACGCACCTGGACGATTACCATTCACGTACAGAGCTGCATTCTTGCATCCATTATACCAATTTAACCCTGCCAGTAAATCAGTAAATATCGATTGACAAGGGACGGCATGAGACATACACGTCTGATCTGTATCATTGGATGCGATATAAGTGAAATTCAGCGGCAGTAGAATATGAGGAAAGGCTTTTGCAGGAAGGGTTTTATGGCCCAAGTCACCATTGGCAACGGGCCGATTTGTCTGGAGGTCGTATATGTTCGCGCGGAGGTGGTTGAATGTGAGCGGGAGATAATTGGATCCGGTGTTCACCTCTAAAGAGGCGAAGGCGGGGAAAGAAAAATTGGCAGGGGCACGGTTGAAATAGGTGGGGACCGACGAGTTCCAGCTGCCAGTTGCTTGTGCGAGTGGGGTACTGCTGTTAAACGAGAAGGAGGGCACCCGGGGAATCATGATGCCGAGCAATACTCCAGCGCTAGATAACGATATGTTGACGAACAGATAGAAAAGGAAAGAAATAACACTTACACGACGCATACTCCGAACAGCACGAAGACCAAGACTTTCCTAGTGAAGTAGCTTCCACACATTCCCCGCTCACCGCGCCTCCAAGCCTTCCACTTTTCACTCCGTAACTCTGCCTTTTTCTCCCGCCTTCCGGTTTTGGTCATCTCCTTCATCTCTGACTTTCGCCACTCTGGCCCCAGAGCAGGGACAGTCACCAGTTCAACAGGACCGACGGTATCTTCACTGTGCGCCTTGGGAGTCGAAGGGGGTAACTGCTGATAGCTAGAAAAATTATTAGTTCGTTACCGAAGATAGAACTCGTGTAGAACATACCCTTTACTATCAGTTTGTCCAATGGCTGCACTATACCTCGGACCAGAATTGTTGAAATCAGAATAGACATCCCAGATCTGGTTTCCTACGAGATCCGCTTCTTCTTCATCCCTACCGCCCTTTAGAGGCTCTTCCCTCCCAGTATGAAAGAACGACCCTCGATTGTAACCCGCACTTCCATGGCCAGCGCTGAGCAGATCAACGCTTGTTCGTCCACCCTGCTCAGGATTGAAGAATGATGAGGCATCATCTCGGGCTCGTCCTCCTGATGGTGCTGTTGGGAAATCGGAATTGAGGGCGTCCAGGGAATTTTTTCGACCTCCGTAAAAAGAGGATACGGTAGATTTTCGGTCGTAATCCATTGGCAAGACCCGAGTTTTGGGGAGGGGTGTCGAAGGATGTCAGTATGGCGGGAGGAATGCTAACACGTGAGCAAGGGATGATATCCCCGAACATACCGCTGCGCAGCATACAATTCTTGGAATTTGTCTCCCTAGTTTTTACAATTCTGATGCTGCCAACGCCCAAACTTAAAACTTAAAGCACGGCTCCAGCCACATCTAGGTGCTATCCATGAGAGCCCGGACATGTAGATTCGGTTCATTTCTACGCCAGCACGTCCTGTCAGATGCCAATTCGATACTATCGTTGGTTAACGTATATGTATTACCTTAGAGTTCCTCGAATTAGCGACGATGCTACGTATAAGTATCACTTTGAATCGTATTTTTTTTAAACAATCCCGCAGCAGGTACTTACGTCTATTCTCGGTCAGTAGCTGTGATGACTTACTAAATTATGTAGCTAAAGCAATCCCGCATAGCCAATTCGAGTACCTAGATATATGGCCAATATTATTAATGTCATGGCATCAGTAGAATCGACAAGTGATCGGCTCCTTTCCATCCACCAACCGCTTGTGGTTGATATTACTTGTGAAGGAGGACCACTACAACAAAAACGTTAACAACCACCCGAGG
>QMFE01026643.1:0-10458 GCA_003314665.1 Tricholoma sp. MG77 | reverse complement strand
GCTGCGACACACCTGGGAGCGTGCTCCATCATTCCTGAGCTGTGGCTCGTGTTCCAGAGGGGGCGAGAGCAGGGGATTGGGGCGTTGTCGACAGACGCGTCGTTGATGACGTGGTGGGTCGCGTAGATGCATGAGGCGTCATCGTGGGCTGGTGGTGCGTAACGAGGGGCTGTGGACTNNTCGTCGTGGGCTGGTGGTGCGTAACAAGGGGCTGTGGACTGAGCTGGGGGGAACTGGGTGGTGTGGGACGGCTCCTGGGTCTTCGTTTGTGGTTCTGGGGTGAGTAGCTTCGTTCCGTCGAGTGAACAACGCGTTTTAAGGAACGCGTTCGCTCGTTCTCGCTCAACTCCGTTGCCTGGGCTGCGGACTGTCGCTGTAGGCTGTTACGTGCGTGGGTAGCCGTCTTCAAGGTGGTGGTAGTTGTCTGGGTGCTAGCTATGACCCTAGTCGCCGTTTCCAGGGTGTTTGTAGCGGGTGTCATTGTTGTTGTCGACGGTGACATGGCGGTGGCGCTGTGGGGTTCAGGACACGAGAGGGGGGGCTGGAGGCTTTGCTGGGGTGCTATTGGTTGGCCTGGCAGCGAGTGCCGTCATTTTCGAGGTGCTGTTAGCTGTTTTGGAGCAGGGGACGGGGTGGTTGTTGCTGTTGTCAACGTTGTTGGCGTCGTTGATGGGGGCTGTGCTGGCGTTGACGGTGGCAATGTAGCAGCGTTGGTGGGAGCGCTGGGATGTGTGTCGAGGGTTTGGGTGGCCGTTTCCGTGGTACTGGGAGTGGTTTGGGTGTTGAAGTCAGTGGTGGTGGAGATGGCGAGTGTCGTCTGGATATCGACGTTGGTGGTGTTGACAGCGTCGGTCTGGGTCTCGACCTCTTTCAGTAAAACGGCTCCACGGGACAGTGCACGCGCATGAGCCGCCATAGAGAGGCAGAGCCCAGCGCCGTGCCCTTCCGTGAGCCACTTTCATCGTTCCTCGTCCTTCGCATTCTGTGTTCCCAGCTCGTAACCCTCTAACATGCTCTTTTTGCGTTCCTCTGCCCCGTCCTCGACTCCTTTCTTCTTTCCCATCCTGTAGCCCTCTTCTGTTCCTTCTCTCCATCCCTCTAGTCTTGCTTTATCCAGTAGTTCCTGTACTTCGTTGTAGGTGAATGGGTATTGTTGTGTGTCGACGTCGTTTGTCAATGATGTGGCCGTGGCTGTGATGGCACACATCGTGCTGTTGGTGTCGTTTGTGTCGACTTCGGCTGTGTTTGCTGTGGCAGTTGATGTAGCCAGTTGTGTAGCTGTATGTGAGCTAGTTTCTTGTGCTGTTTCGTCTGTGAGTACAGCTGCGGTGGTAACCGCGCTAGGTGACGGCGTTGCTAAGGTGGTCATTCTCGCGTTTAGAGTGCTCGATGCCGTCATTACGGCGTTTACGGCTGCCATATTCGCGTCCAAATTAAATGTGTTCTCGTGCCGCTTCTTCTTTTGGGAGTGCTTCCCTTGTCCAGGTCCTGGCATACTGAATGTGATAGACAATAAAAAAAGCTGGGGAGGCTGGTAAACTGGTGCTGGGTTCTGTGTGACTGAGGTGCTGATGGACTGCTAGACTGGGGTTCCGGGACTATGACTGAGTGCTAGAACTGAGGACTTGAGAGCTAAAAATAAGACGAAGCAGATGTTGGCACGTTATAACATAGCGCGCGGAAATGAAAAGCTAGAGTGGCAAAAATTGAAAGCTAGAACGAAGTGGCTGCGAGTGCGTCGAATCACAGTCTCATCACCAAGATGGAGACGTAGCAAGTCTCCTGCCTATAGCTATGGCAGGGACAGTGATAGTATATGATGCTCACTACAACATGTGTGGCTCTCTACTGACTACGTGGTCACGTGACTACCTGGAGTAGGTGTGCCCACACACACTACTCCAACAGTGCAAAACGAAGTCGACAAAGTGTTGCAACAGTCTCCAATCATCTCCAGATTCGACAGTTTGAGCAGAGCGATGTCCAGAATGTGCTAAGTTTTATCTATACTCTCGAAATCATTTATATCTGACATGTTTGAATTCTTTTGCACACCAGGATAGACGAAAAAAACCTGTGTTGATCTGGTGGCGTGACATGCAGTCCACGATCCATAAACCGCTTCGGAAGGCAAACCCTGTCACTGGTGAAACTGAAGTTATCGGTGATGAAGTTTCTGATCTTGCAGCTGAGGATCCTATTGATCCTGCAGATGGACTTAAGTGGCTTGATGATAGCCTTCCTCCTGAGCTCCAAAGCATTGAACATCATAATTTTCTCATTGCAGACACCTTTGATATCACCTCTGCCTTTCTACTTGACATTCTTGGAGATGCAGATGAGGGAGCTGGTTCAATGTCCAATACTACCAATCTCAAAACAATGCAGATGGACTCAGGTAGAGGGAAGGCAGTAACTCATCAGCCTCAAGATGACGAGTGGAGTACATTCTAGATACAGTATACTAGGCAGCCCCCTTGCAAAATAGGGCTAATTCACCTGCAAAATAGGCTAATTCACCGGCTAATTAGCGCACAATAGCTAGAGCTACTGGGGGCAGCAAACCAGCTGTGATTCACGGCCGCAAATCAGGGCCTCTCCGAGGCCCGTGAGAATCACCTGAGCAAGACAGCTCAGACGCTATTTCCCGCAACACTACAGACATGTCCTCGTTTTATTGTAGATTTGGCCAGTCTTACAATTCTATTGACATGACACGGTGATCATGCATCGCAAAACTGAACACAGCAATCCTGCTCTTGAACTAGAAGCAAGGTAATAGATTCCGACAGAAGCTATGCTACATTAGATTCTAGAACCTTCACTTTCGCAGTCATCTGAATTACGACTCCGACCGATTATCCATGCAAAACAATAAAATAAATAAATCAATATTTTACTATTTTCCCACACGACCAACCGAAAGAAAAACTTTTTGCACCACGGCATCGACATCCAAAAGCCAGACTCGTACTTTCATCTTCACCACTCCCGCTTCCTCATCCTCATCCATGCGACGCTCAGCACCACCCGGTTCCGGCCCCTCATACATCCCCCACCCCTCCACATCTCCCCAACGCCGCTCAGCTGTCACAGGCGGCTCAGATGAAAATTCCAGTGCTTTCTCTCAGTGCGTTGGTGCTTTGCCTTGCCCTGTTTCGTGTGGTCGTTCCGCTGATACCACATTTTTTTGATTCATTAATGCTAGATTTATCGAGACGCAGATCCTGGCACCGGATAAGCTACCTGGGAACATCAGCATTTTGACGGGAATGGGGTTGTTCATGGGAGGGATTATGGCTGTGAGGACGTGGGGCAAGTTGATGATCCCTGCTTAGCTGGTCGGTCTAACTGTTCGGTCTAATTCGGGTGGTGTGTATCACGTTTTTCATATTTCGTTGCTAGATGCCTGACAGTCTCGTTTTATAGAAGAGGGATAGGATAGGAGCGCTTATTTATCATACCTACGTGAGCAATTTGTCAATACTAACGCCCACTTTGTGTAGCGGTTCTTCTCCGGTGTTCTCGGGCAAGTAACCCTGTTCGACCCGGGGGCTGGGTAATAGAGCGATAGGCTGGGAATAACGTTTTGTTGCCAGACCTCCGAGTCGCACAGAGGCAAGTCCCGCAATGTAGGGTCCGTGTGGAGAGTACTAATCTAGTTTTGGCATAGCAGCCCTACGCTTTCAGTTCCATTTTCTGTTGTGAATCTGATATCGTGTATCCTACCAGGACGAAGTTCCTGTTCGATTCGAGGGCCAGACACTGCAGTGTAATGGAACTGGTGGATCTATCATCTCAGGGGCTCGACGGTGTGATTGTGGGGATGTTACTATGTTACTTACTATATTGGTATCTACCTACGCCGCTACATACATACTGAGAAGTAAGCCTCGATAGACCTAGTGTGATACGGAGAGTCCAGAAAACGTCCACCAATACTGTAAGTGCTCGACTGTGCAAGAGTCCATTCCTACCTGTCGTTACGGTGGTGAGTATGCCTCATATACATGCTGGCAAGTACGGGATAACGCCTAGTTTGCGCTGCTGCAGCTCCTCCCTACATTTCAATCTATGACCTCGCGCCTCCTGTAGTCGCCTCCCGATTTCGTTTTTTCTGTTCGAACCAACTGGGCGATCGAAATGGATATTTCGGTACTGAAAGAAGAAAAGTGACTCAGCAAGTCATGACGTTGATAAATCACATCAGTTCAGGATAATATGTAAACTTACCTGGAGATCTGGGAGAATTTCGGAATTTCCATGATCTTCTTTTCCACATTTTCACGCCAACGTTGGATGTGTCTTCTTGGACCCTCGCAACCGCAGAGACGTTCCTTTGTAAAGAGAAGATCAAGGTTCTGCAGTAATCCAACACTTCCCATCTGCCTCAGTATCTGAATGGCTGGTTCAAAGTTGTCAAACTTCGGGTGTTTATGATCGCATTGCATCGAACGTCCGTAAATATGGCTTGAGTACTCGCGGGCATATTGCAACACGTTGCTCCACTTCTCATAATATAGAACCTGGGAAAGAATTTATCAGTGAGCATGACATACCAATGACGTGAGCATCATGATCACCCAACGCTTGAACACGTCGTCGGGCAGATGGGTTGCAAGTGAAGCAAGGCTCATTTGGAGTAGAGCGGGTGCCAGTTCTTGGATAAGTTCGTATTTACGATACTTTCCAGCATATTGCAGTATATTAACTACATGCTTCGAATGGACACTTCTGACAACAGCGAGAAAACGAAAAGGTAAATGGCAAGGAAACAGGTACCAGATCATGATAGTGAGCCACATACTTGAAGTACATCTCACATGCAAGAACGGCAAAGTAGATGTCGTACTTCTCCGCGGCCTCGGCGAGAGACAGAACTTCGTTAATACTGTAGTGCGCCAGCTCCGGAGGACGTTGAGGATACATGAACTGAAAGAGTAGTTCGAGAGTTGAGGAGCTCTCTGTCAGTTGACCGACTTCACCCTCCATTTCGACGTCGGGCGGTGACGGTGGGAACCCGTGAGCATGTGTATCTATATTCTTCCGATGGACGTGGAAGAGGACTTCATCGCCGGATTGAAATGTGATATCTGCATCAGCAGCATTGACTATCGATTGAAGTTCAGCAGATACTCTCATGGTAACAAGAGCCTACGCTTACATCGCTTGGAGACCTTCTGATCGCCTGGTACTGACTCCTCTATCATCCTCGGCTATGATGTCAATCTGTCACGATAAAGCTTTGAAAGTACTCAAGCTCAAGAAGAGACAACGGTGTGCGAAGCTCTTATCTGTGGTGGATGGCTGTAGTGGAGTTAAAACTGTGTCACAGAGTGACGGTCGATTTAAGAGGATAGAGAGCGTCTATTCGGAGTCAATATCGACGCTAGGTCACAGAGTATGGCCGCACGAACTACACGCATACTACAAACCACGTGTCCAAGGGACAGACTCTTGTCTTCGTCGTACTCATTGGCACAATATGTTGAACGAGTCCCCCTTGTTTGCATCGTCTATGTCCAGCCTATAAGCATTACGGGTTGATTGAAATGTGTGCATAGTACCTCGGAGGAGTAAGCGGACGTGTCATATATCCTCGAACTTTGGGATTGCCTGCATGGCGGCCTCCACCGAGTTGCGCCATCTACGTGCGACAGTTTTAACCAAGTCGCAACAGAGATGGTCAGTTGCAAAAGTTACATCAAGGTTCTGGAGTGACTTGATGTCTTTCAACTCCTTCAAGATCTGAACGACATAAGGCACGCCATGGTTGTCGACGCAGCCACAGTAGGGACATGTTGCGTTAAAGCCGCCAGGATAATGAGAAAGGAGAGAGCGTAAGAGATTGTTCCATTTGTCATAATAGAGAACCTGAGTGCTTCTCTATCATTGAAATAAGCAAGGAATAAATGAAAAGGGTCCTACCCAACGAATAAAGAAGTGTGGTGGCAGGCGCTTCCCCAGGTCTTCCAGAGGGTTTTGGAGCATCTCCGGCGCCATTTGTTGAATGAGTTCGAAATGGTCGTGCCACCTCAGGCAGCATCGGTTTGATCACGTGAAATCCTACAAGGCCTATCATTTATGACGACGGGAATAGGCCTTACACTGCTGGCACCCCACTTTTTGTACCGCTCCAAAATGTTTGCAAAATCTTGGCAAAATCTTTGGCACGTTGTTGAAATTTTGCTGACAGATTTAACAGCCTGTAAAATTGTAAAGAAAGTAATCATTCTCACTGGTTGAAATTCTTATCACAATTGTACATTTCACTTGAATTTGATGTCAGTTGATTGATTTAGTTTACCGAACGCTTTCTGAGTCACTGAGCAAAATCCAAACAAAAATAGGAAAGTTGATCTGATTTTGGGACAACAAAAAGAAAGCATTTATGACAGTGCGAAAATAGTGACCATATGTTATTGTTTCAAAATAATTTGAATGGTAGGAAATTGAGCTAAATCATATACTCTTTGAAGGATTTCTTCCGAACGAAAACTGTTGATGAAAATATTACAAATTTCTAGGCTCTAAATAGAAAATTTTTAGCTGAAATTTCGCCCATGTCAATATTAAAAGTTTTGCATAGAATTTTGGTCAGAATAAAATCGGTCAAAAATGAAAGATTTTGCGCCGTGAAAAATCCATCGCACGCTGAGCGTGTCACTCATCGTGCCCCTATCATGTCACTTATCATGCACTTACATTGTGCCAAGGACAGTGAATAGCATGTCAATATTAACATTACGCAAGGCAGAGTACAAGATCAAGTAGCAAGGACAACAGACTGTAAGTAAAGACCAGCATCCAATATTCCCTACTGTGACAACCGTAGATGCTGCTGGATGAACTCATTGGCAAACAACAGGTTATTCACCTTCAACTTCCGGTGAACATTCTCTCCCCTCAGATGAGAGCACTATGAATGAACAACTAGCGGCCCTTCCCCACTCTGAATATCAGACAACCTTTTCTTGAACCAATTCTTGTTGTATGGGGTCCATCGGCCATAATCCTCACCAACTCTGTTATGTTCCCAAGAGCTAACCAATGGAAACCGTGATTTGATTGATTGCTGGTCGCCATTACCTGAATTATTTCATTAAAAGCATACAATGCTGGAAAGGCTGAAACTTACCTGTATAACATATATATGCTCCACATATCAGATTAAGTTCCACATCAGTTAAATCATCATCCCCCAAAATATTGCCTTTCTGGTATTCCACAGAGAGCCCATGCCGATAAACAGTAGTTGCGATGGATGGTCCTCGAAGTGCATCATCAAAGCTGAGGAACTCAATTGCCAGGCGCCACACAATGCCACCCCGCAGCAAGGTGGCTCAGGCTCAAGGATGAGCAAAGATGGCACTGCATTGCTGACGATATGCCTCACAGTCTCTAAGGGAAAACTGATATCCAGAAAGACATATAGGTAGCATGTCTATAGGTAGCATGCAATTGGATGACATGGGCAAATGGGGAATATCCCATAAAGAAAGTAATGTTTGAAAACAAATCCCTTGCTGGACTAGACAGCGAGCAATGTCATATTCATCAAAATTTGGGTCCAATCGGCAGATGTACAGTGCATCTACAGCATTCATCACAGCCAGTTTCCATCTGACAGTAGATAAGCATCCAAAGTCGAAGAGAAATAGTTGGGGCTGGATGTGACGTAGATACTTAAGATGCCAGGCATTCACCAAGCTATACCGATTGTGTCTCTCTAAATCCCAACTGTCTTTTTCAGGTCGGCAACCCGCAGCAGGGTTCTCGAGGAATGTCACTGCAATTGCACCAATGGATGTAGAGGAGATACTCTTATTGGTAGCAGTTAACCCTAACAATTGCAAAAGCTTTGTCTGCACTTCTGTCACCTCTACATCCTTCAGTGAAGAAGAAGAAGGGAACGATGGGGGTGGAACAAAGCCATAATGGTGTGAGAGAATCTCCACTGCTTTGTATGCATGTTGAAGCAGTAACAGATTGGGGTCATCACCTTCAAGAGTGCCTCCAATGTCAGCGGAAGGTGGCACCTCTGGAGAAGCGATCTCCATGCTTGAATGAGAACTCAAAAGTCCACTCGAAGGTCCAAAGGGAAATGAGACTGGTGGGGGTGACAGATTGTTATTATATGGGTCTATCTCACTTTCTGCACCACTTCCCATATACATTACAACATCCTCCAAATCATCATCAACCGTGATGCCAGGCTGGAAAGCCTCACAGCAGTCCCACTCATTCCTCCATGAGTCATATTGTTTCTGTGCTGAAGAATATGATGATAACACTTCCCACCTCCTACTCTTGATAACTAAGTCACACATGAGAGTGCTTGGATCTTCCAAGCTAGATAGCCATTCATATACTTTTGCTGAGATGGTTGGTGGATTCTTCTCTCGCTGCAAACATTTTGCTGCATCTGCTGCAGCCTCAGATGCAAGGTTCTGAGCATTCAGCAAATCACGAGCTGCAAAGAACTCCTGCCATGAGGGGGACTTGTTCTTGCTATGCTCCTTGTTGTGATCACCTATGCTACAGAAAGCAGGAGGCTCTCAGACGATTATCATAGTTGCAGATTGCAACTGTTCTGGAAGAGGGGCAAATCGAGCCAAGGTAGGGTCCTGCTTAACACTTTGTACTTCACGCACACCCAATCGATACCATACAGGGGTGTGGAAGGAGTAGAACCACGAAATCGGAGGTTGTAATTTGTCCCGCGGTGTTATCTGAACAAAAGCGCCAACACGCTCAGTTTTGGGTAGAAATGAGCAAACTGTCGATGAATGTATCCCATTGAGGAATGTTTGATCATACCCAGCATTGGCCAATATCTGAAACCAACAGGGAACAGATGTAGTCTGCTTCTCCATAGTCTGAGCAGAAGCAATCACAAAAGAAAATAGTCCCATCCAGACCCTAAACCAATCCCTCGCAAGTGTACACTGCTTGAGGGCTATCTGGTGCGTTTTAAACATGAGATGGTAACCATAACTCCACAGGCAATGAGAATGAACAGCAGGCAGGCTCAATTGAGAGGTTAAGATCGCAGTGGATTTAATGATGGCGTCTTCAAGTCTGGCCCAATGAGCTTGAGCAGTCTCAGGCATACAGTACCCAACATTATCTCGAAACTCTGGATTTGGAACACACAAGAGCATGTCAAATGGAACACCTTTATAAGATGGGCTTAAGGGAATAAAGCTCATCCAACCGAATGCCGGAGTCCACCAATGGGGGGACTGGCTAGCAGTAGAAGTTCTGAAGATGTTTTGAAATTTGCTATGGTTCGTATTGTCGGGAGGTGGACCGACGTCCTGTGAGCAATTGGGAGAGTAATAAAGATCACCATCGAGAATAATGGCTTGGCCATTAGAGCAATTAATATCTCTGCAAAATATATACATATCAAGTGCCGCACAGCAGGCAAAGTTTGTGAATGTACAAGGGGTTGCTATTCATGTTTGAAAACAGATATCAAAGAACGGAGTAGGATAAAGGGCACAGCATATTCAGTGAAAAGCAGAGGTGAGGATGAACCGGCAGATTAGTGGATTCCACGTGACGATGTTGTTGTGAGGAAATTGTTTAGGAAATCCGAATAGCTCAATGTAAGTAGACAAAGGAGTGTTTAGGAAACCCAAATCACTCGGTGGAAGTAGACGGAGGCGAAAGCAGCGAGAGAAGTGTTTAGGAAACAAAATCACTTGGTGGAAGTAGACAGAGGAGGTGAAAGTAACGAGAGGAGTGTTTAGGAAACCCAAATCACTTGGTAGAAGTAGACAGAGGAGGTGAAAGTAACCAGAGGAGTGTTTAGGAAACCCAAATCACTCATGGAAGTAAAGGTTATGACTCGAACTAGTACAACTTCAAGTTGAAGACCGTACCGCCGGCGTGTGACATGTACTAACAATAACACACTTGGCATTGTTTGTCAAAAGTCACTGAGCCAGCCACAACTGGCCCAGGTGCTCTGCACTAGTATACACTGTGATCTGGGCTTCCTGGACACGGCTTTTATGACCATCTTGAGCTCTCTGTGCGCCGGGATTCCTAGCCACGGTATTTTGATGTGCTGGCTTTACTACTCTGCACAAAACACTGTGATCTGAGTCTGGGCTTCCTAGACACGCCACGTTTCTACGGTCAGCTTTCCATGTGCTGGGATTCCTGGCCACAGTATTTTGATGTGTTGGCTTTCCTAGCCATGCTACATAGCTACAAGTCTAGGACAGACTACAAAACTCTTTGTGTGCGTGAGTATTGCATGGCAACAGATTTACTCTACCGTTCCGTTGGTAGAGATGCTGGCACTAGAGATGCTGGCACTAGAGATGCTGGCACCTCAATATGCCTGATTCACCACGATAGCTGGACTGTAAGTACCGCACGTTTGTCTTTTCATTGAGCTAAAAATACTCTACTTCAAGAATAAATACCATCACATTACACCCT
>QMFE01026615.1:0-12616 GCA_003314665.1 Tricholoma sp. MG77 | reverse complement strand
CCGTGTCTGGACAATGGTCGCCGGTGGTGGTGCCTCCGTCGTATACTCTGACGCAATCGCTGCACACGGGTTCGCCCACGAACTCGCCAACTATGGCGAGTACAGCGGAGCACCCACCGAAGGGCAAACCTACGAATACGCCAAGACGATCATCGACCTCATCACACGCGGAAAGGTCAACCCTCAAGGCAAGATCCTCATCATCGGTGGTGGGATTGCCAACTTCACCAACGTCGCGGCCACCTTCAAGGGCATCATTCGTGCGCTCAAGGAGTACAAGAGCCAGCTGATCGCGCACCAGGTTAGGATCTTCGTCAGGCGAGGTGGACCAAATTACCAGGAAGGATTGAAGGCTATGCGACTCCTTGGCGAGAGTCTCGGTGTCCCTATCCAAGTGTTCGGACCCGACACGCATATCACGGAGATTGTCCCCCTTGCGCTTGGCGTGGATGTTAAGAAATCCCAAGTGTCTTCAGGCCAGGATTCATCCAGCGTCGAGTCCCAGTCGTCGGCTGCATCGACAACGCAGGAAGACGCGGATGCTGGTGGAGTAGGCACGATCGGCAAGGATGGGGAACGTACACAGCCTGACGACCAGATCGTGCGGTTCGAGACTCAAGGCGGACCTTCCTCCCGACCTTCATACCGTCCGTTCGATGCTACCACTCGTTCATTCGTATACGGTCTCCAACCCCGTGCGATCCAAGGCATGCTCGATTTCGATTACTCCTGCGGCCGTGCCACCCCAAGCGTCGCAGCGATGATCTACCCATTCGGTGGACACCACATCCAGAAATTCTACTGGGGCACGAAGGAGACGCTTTTGCCCGTGTACACCAGCGTCAAGGAGGCAGTGGGGAAACATCCTGATGTGGACGTGGTTGTGAACTTTGCCAGCTCAAGAAGTGTATATTCGAGCACGTTGGAGTGCTTGGAGTTTAGCCAGATCAAGTGCCTGGCGTTGATTGCGGAGGGTGTGCCGGAGAGGCATGCACGGGAGATTTTGTGGAAGGCCAACGAGAAGGGAGTGTTGATTGTTGGTCCTGCTACCGTTGGTGGTATTAAACCTGGCTGCTTCAGGATCGGGAACTCTGGAGGGTGGGTGTATTATTATCTTTTATCGCCTCTGTACACTGACCAATACGATTCGTTAGGATGATGGACAACATCATCGCTTCCAAGCTCTACCGCGCCGGTTCAGTCGGATACGTCTCCAAGTCCGGAGGCATGTCCAACGAACTGAACAACATCCTCTCTCTCATCACCAACGGTACCTACGAAGGTATCGCTATCGGCGGTGACCGTTACCCAGGATCCACCTTCATCGACCACCTCCTCCGCTACGAAGCCGACCCTGAATGCAAAATGCTCGTCCTCCTTGGTGAAGTCGGTGGAATCGAAGAATACCGCGTCATCGAGGCCGTCAAGGACGGGAAGATCAAGAAACCCATCGTAGCATGGGCCATCGGGACATGCGCCGAGATGTTTACGACTGAGGTGCAGTTCGGGCATGCGGGGAGCATGGCGAACAGTAAACTCGAGACGGCCTATTCGAAGAATAAGGCGATGAAGGAGGCAGGGTTCATTGTTCCTAATACGTTTGAGGAACTTCCGGAGGTGCTGAGGGAAACGTATCAGAGGCTTGTGAGGAATGGGGTTATCACACCCAAGAAGGAGAGGGATCCGCCAGTCATTCCGATGGATTACAAATGGGCGCAGGTGTGTACTTGCTGGTCATGGTTGTTTGAGCGAGCTGACTTTTTTGCTTCCTGTTTTGTAGGAACTTGGGCTTATTCGTAAACCTGCTGCGTTCATCTCTACGATCTCGGATGAGCGAGGACAGGAGCTTTTGTATGCTGGTATGCGCATCTCGGATGTGTTCAAGGAGGATATCGGGCTCGGTGGTGTCGTTTCTCTGTTGTGGTTCAAGCGCCGTAAGTTACTTTCCCCCTCTCCTTTAGTCGATGGGTATCTGACAAAAACCGGTTGAATTCCAGGCCTGCCGCCTTGGGCAACCAAGTTCATCGAGATGGTCCTCATGCTTACGGCTGATCATGGACCTGCTGTTTCTGGGTACGTTGTATTTACAATTAGGGAAATGTGGATGGGATGCTGACATGATAGTGTAGTGCTATGAACACCATCGTCGCATCTCGTGCTGGCAAAGACTTGATCTCATCTCTCGCCTCTGGTCTCCTGACCATCGGAAGCCGATTCGGTGGTGCCCTCGACGAGGCTGCTTCCATGTTCTCAGGGGCTCGCGACAGGGGACTGACCCCCCGTGAGTTCGTTGAAGAGTCGAGGAAGGCTAACAAGCTCAGTGCGTATTTCGTGCTTTTGTGTTTGGGAGAGATATTGAACGACTGGTGCGCATGTAGTCAGCGGTATTGGACACAAGATCAAGAGCGTTAATAACCCTGATCTCCGTGTTGAACTCGTCAAGGAATACGTTATGAAGAACTTCCCTAGTCACTCTCTGTTGGACTACGCCCTTGCCGTCGAGAAGGTGACCACTTCCAAGAAAGATACCGTAAGTCGCCTCCCTACCAATTGTCCCTTCTTCCATCTGACCTGTTTGTTTTCAGCTCATCCTCAACGTCGACGGATGTATCGCAGTGTGCTTCGTCGACCTCCTCCGCGACAGCGGTGCATTCGGTCCCGAAGAGGCCGAGGAATATATCAAGATCGGCACGCTGAACGGCCTGTTCGTGCTCGGACGCAGTATCGGCTTTATTGGACACCACCTTGACCAGAAACGTCTTCGTGCACCGCTGTATCGCCACCCTGCTGATGATATCTTTATCAATATGGCGGATGTGTCGCAGCCTCGTGTGTTGGGCAGGATGCAGTAGATGCGTTTTGTTTTTTGTTTTTCGCTTTGCTGTTTTCTCCGTTTAGAATGTCGTGGGTGGGGAAAGGGGGAAAGAAAGAATAGATGATGATGCTGATGATGATGCGCTTTGATGCTGAAGACTTACGGACACTCTGCTCATGACTTTTTTCTTCCTTTCTACGTTGTAATACTGTGCTCTTAGTGGTTGATATCCTGGGCCCGTCTGGATCCAATGCATACATACATATCCTCATCATATGCTCATAGAATTGTTGTTGTTCTTGTTCCAAAATCAAAATAATCTTTGCCATTTGGCTTGTCATGATCATTATAAACCTGTCAGAGTACACTTCAGCATCAAATTTGATGCAACCTGAATACATAGCCCATCATAATATAGCGCAATTTTACCGTGATAAGCAGTATCACCGCAATATCATCAACCCCTTCTGAGTTGTTTGTGACCTGTGCCTGAAGAAGTCCAACAGCATGCAATCGTAAGTTTGTTCAGTATTATACACATGCCTGTAGCTCCGTACTACGAAAAGCGAAAGAAAATGCCATGAAAAGAAAAATTATAATTAGAAGTATGCGGTAAGATATAAGATATACTACTAGTTATGCAGGGTCATCGTTCGTGGGTTATGCGAAAACAAGTAGACAGGAGGAAACTAACTAGCGTCGGATGCATTCGGCATATCGGATTCAAAGGATAGGGGGGAAGTATCATTTTGATTTTTAAGCGTCACGGAATTAGTCCACATGTAAAAAAAAGTAGGCTAGAAGCAGTGATGGCACACCATTGAGTCATGATCGACCTTGAGATAAACATATGACCACCAGGTGCGCATGACAGGGGTATATGGTGGATCCAAAGCTGAGCGTGGAGGAATGAAAGCTTTTGTCATGATAGGAGAGACTGGAGATATTGGGAATTCGAAGTTGAGCCCAACAGGAGAGCATAAAGCAGATTAATCATTTAAATTTGGATTTTGGGTTCGTTGCAGCGTTAGGCGCCATCGTGTAGTCGTAAGAGGTGGATTATTGATTTGGAAGAGCGAAGAAAGAGCGGAGCAGAGAAGGCAGGGCGGTTCAGAGAATGCTAAGAACAAGGCGAGATCCTGACGTAGGGGGAGCAATGGGGGCTTAGTCAATAACGTGAAACACGGTAGAGTGAGGAAAACCTCGCACAGAAAGGAAACACACGAGCTAGCAAATGGTGCAACAACAAGTGGGCGTTTCGCCGTCCTCCGCACCGTCACTTTGCGATTGTGCTGTGTTGGAAGATCAGACGATGCATGAGATTTCCACAAACATAGAAATTTTACCATCGTGACCTCGTGCTCTCCCTCGCTTCTTTTTAAGGTCATTCTCCCCCGTAGGTGCGAACGGACGGACGGAGAGATGCACGATTGTCGGTATTGGGGCGGGATCTGACTGGGCCATGTGTGTGGGGAATTTGAGTTCTGGTGGTGTATCCCCATCAGTAGTGGTACTGGATAAGAGGAATAGGAGAAAGATTACGAACGAGCAAGAGTGTCGTCGTCTTGTAACATCTTCCCTAGGTACAATATTCGCATGTAAGATGGGCCCAGCGGACGTTCGTTCTCCCATTCTGGGTTATTGGAGAAATCAGCCCGCAATGGATTTTTTTGGAGATTCTGTGTAGCATATTACCTGGAGGCCACGCGTTCCAAACCAGTTCCTTCACCCTGCCTACTGTTGTCTCAGGTTCAAAGGACATTGTCCGCCTCCGCCCAGAAATGACGAGAAACGTGATGTACGCTTGTGGGGTCTGAAGTAGCATACTCTCAGGTGATGTCTCCTCTCCCTCTGACCCGACGTTTGATTCTGCGGTCAGACTCGGAATTGCTGGCAAAGTATCCTTTGTTGTCAGACCTGCCTGAGTTGCCAACTCGTGGGACGTAGCACCCTCCCGTTCTCCGCCTCTTTCCGTGTCATGTTCATCTCCCTCCATAGAAATACGAGTGATCGACGTCCTATTTGACTGAGTTCCAGAGCCAGTGACAACAGCAGTGTATGGTTGAGAAGGTGGTTCAAGTGATGTCATGTTCTCCATTACAATGCGTCCTAATCCACAAAGTGCACTGAAAGTCTGAAACCGTTGTGGTTGCCCCTGGTGCACAGGAGTGAGGTCGTTATCCTGCGCTCAGAGTGTGTAGGGGGTAGAAGTGAAGCGAAACCGATCAGTGAGCGAGGTTATATATAAACTCGAACTGATCAAACTACAATAAGGCTAATTCGAGCTTCACACAAGTTCTTTGCAAATCGATCTGACATTCCAACATAATTGACCACGAATATTGAATACTATAGTATGGCAACACAGCCATTCAAGTGAATAACGAGTGCAGTCTGTACTCGTAGTGCATTCTATGTGAATCACAGCAGATGCTGTTCCGGCCGCCTGACCGCTCTGATTTTCCGAAAGACCCGCCATTCCTCATTACCCCTTTGTAAAGTTCCGAGTCGTTTTTTACTGCCCCTTTTCAATCCCCATTGGGAGTGACAAGGGGAGTGAGTACTAGAAACGGCAGTAGAGTCCCACTGTCAAACAACCAGTAGATTTCTACATATGCTTACCATCCCGGGCGTGGGCTGGCGTGGGATGACACCTTTGATTTCGCCGGATTCCGCTTCTTATCATACGCTTGAACCACACGCAGGGCCTTGACAGTGCCTGGGCCTCAAGGTCGAGATAGCTCTCCTTTACATGTCGGGGCAGGTCTGCAAGGTGTTGTGGTAAATATCTTAATACTCTGTAATACGAGTGTATGGTGATCATCGGAAGTAAAAAGGATCTGCGGCATCCATGCATGGCTTATTGGCGGAATACAAGAAAACAACAGGTATCAAGGTGGGTTCCAAGTTGCTGGTCATGTATTCGGAAGTGGGGTACGCCATCCGTCGGTGATGAGCGGGTCAGGAGAAGCGCAGTATAGTCGCTGTGACGACCAATCAGCCGTAGGGAATCCGGCCATGATTTCACACATGTTGTCATCAACCGATGCGCAGTCCATCGAAGCACAACGATATACCGTAGATGCACGCAACAGGTCTTGGCTGCCAGGTGTGAGGTTGACTTGTAGAAAACCACCGAACTTTGAGCATTTGATCCGCCAAATCTGCGGTACGGGACCAAGGTCAAGCACTCGTTCAGACCGAGGATAGAACCATGTTACCAGTGGAGGAACAGGCCTGCAGACAAGGTGTCTATTGACTGCCGGGAAACACGAGAGCCGTAAGTGACACTGCATTATATGTAGATGTTCCTCCGCGAGGGTGACATACCATTTTTCGAAGCTACCATCCGTTGGAGCACGCGGCACGAGGCGCTCACATACAAAGGTCAAAAATGTGATATTCACCAGGAGTGACGATAAACCAGCCTAACACTTGTCAAAGATGGTTGCCACAATATCCCCAAATCTGGCCCAAGAGAATCGTCCCTAGTATTGGCGATGGAGAACGAAACTTGATGTATGACGGGGTGCAACATAATGTGCGTAGATGATGGCCAGTAACCGTGGTATCGATCCATGTCGTCGGTATGGCAAATGGTTGAAGCCGTCCCCTCGAAGCCATACAATAAAACGAACTCCGATGAGAAATTCCATTGAACGGTCGGTCAGTGGCAATAGAGTCGTATGCCGAACCCAAACACATTGCATTCATATACACGATGAAAAGTCTGTTGTATAACCCTGCGCGTTGTCAAGTTCCGCCAATTGACGGATTGTCAAAATGGCACGAGGATGTTGGGGACGAATCGGTAGAGCACTTGAGAACGAGAATGTGCCATGTATAATTGGAGCTGAGCAGCCAGAACCGATAAAATTTCATCCGGAGACATATTGTAGACGCACGACTTGGTAAGATTCATGACACGTTAAAGCCACTCCGAGCAGTCTTTTAAAACAACATTCAAACATGATCCAACTTGACACGACCGGGCTGAAAACCCTTATTGTGTTGGTACTTGAAAGGGGGTGATAATGATTGCAGATTGAACATCAAGGTTTCGCGGTCGGAACGTGGAGAAAGAACGAAGTAGTATGTGCTGGCCATTAGGAGCAGTGCGGACAAGGGTAAGTAGGGGCACTGATGGAAGTGGCAATGTCAGATCATGTTGATCCGAGATCAGAAGCGGATACAAAGTTTCATGCAGGTTTCTCATCTCACTTCTCCTTTTTCTACAGGCTCCTCTTGAGGCGCAAAGCTTGGCCTCCTTTCTAGTGCCAGCAGCCTGCTTTGTTGGCAAAATGTTATCAAAACATGGAAAAACTGATGAACCTGTTGCTATGGTAATTACTTATTTAATTTCCCTTGAATTCTCCTCCTGGTGCACTGTATCTGTTTTCAGTTCTCAGGCTTCTGCGGGGATCTTTGCAGCGTTTCAAATCATCATATAACCAGTGACGTCGCACGATCGCATGGATAAGGGGTGTCCAGCTGTTTTGGGACGACGAGGTCTCCGTGCAACATATACAGGCTATGAGACCAGTTGTGAGATCTGATATTGCGTGACCTCGGACCTACGCATTGCGATTGTCATAGTCGTTGCTTCTCCGCGACATCGTTCATCCAGTATCACCCATCGGAAGGCGATTTCTCAGATTATAATAACCGTGAGGCTAGTTTTTCTCAGTCTCCACCTCAAGGCCTCCCATCCGCGTCTCTGGCATGGTCGAGGCAAGGAGTCTGTTCATTAGCCTCCTCACGGGCACCCTCCTACCCCACGGCCCCTTCGTCTACAATCCTGGCTTTCCCATTCATCAAGTCGCCTCTCTTGCTGAATCCCTTCCTTCCCACTCATGGGAGTACGGCGCTGAATCGCAAGCTCTTTTGGAGCTGCACGACCCACTTCTTTCAGTTTTCGGACCCACGCCATTCCCAGTTCAGGCTAGCCAGAAGGACCGGGTTAAAGCATTGGCGTACGCCGCGAGCAAGATCACATTTGGCCAGAACGAGAATGCATTAGTGGATGGAGGTGGAGCCGTGGGCGATCCAGCTAGTTTGGGCGTGAGCGCAGTTATGTTAGGGAAGACCATTCCAAGTTTTGGTCGGGCAGCAGACGCAACGGTGGATTATCTGCTGAATTTTGCACCTCGTTACTACAACGGTGCCATCTCGCAACGCGTTTCTTCGCCAGAGCTATGGTAAGCACCAGCATTTTACCCTTTCTGATTACCACTGAAGAGTGTGTGCTGTAACAGGGCTGATTTTATGTACATGGCGCCGCCGTTCCTCGCATTCTACGCTGCAGACCAAAACAACGAAACCCTGCTTCACGAAAGTGTCAAGCAGTGCGGATACTACCGGCAAGTCCTGCGATCCAATACTACGCAACCTTACAAAGGGACATGGGAACACATAATTGGTCCGAACCACAAGGATCTCGGTATATGGTCGACAGGGAACGCTTGGGCCGCCGGCGGGATGACACGTGTTTTAGCAACCATCATGAAAGCACCTGCTGCACAAGGTGCATACTGGACAGAAGGTGCAATCAGTAACCTTACAACCTGGATCATGGAAATCGTCGATGGTGCCATGGCATCATCCATGGACGCGGGTCTTCTTCGAAATTACTATGACGACCTGAATCCGAAGGCTCACGGATTTGGCGAGATCTCAGGAAGTTCCCTTTTAGCTGCCGTCGTGTATCGTATGGCGGCTCTCCGGCCTGACATATGCACTTCCAACCACATTAGCTGGGCTGACGGTATTAGGAATGTACTGGGAGGGAACGATGCCAACGGCAACCCGCACGTCACACCTGAGGGAGTTGCTACACCGGCCGTCAATCCTATGGATTGGCTCGATACGACGCCGCTGACGACAGGCAGCCCTGAAGGGCAGGTTTTCGTGGTGTTGATGTATGCCGCATGGCGGGATTGCGTCCTAGTGGACCGGTGTACGGCACAGGATGGTGTTTTGCCTCGTGCGGCGTTAAAACGAAGATTTACACATAGAACCCCGTCACAGCGAAGACTTGCACACCAATATAGAACCCCATCACCATTGATTTCAATGTAAATCGGTGGTCTATACCCTTCGATACCTGCCTGGAGCACGTTAAGCCCATTTTCTTACAGTAGAATTAAATCCTAGCAGTAGGAATATAAAGTTAATATGTATATTTACGCGTTCGAATGCATATGGTGTGGCTGTTGCTTGAAAAGTTGTGCAAATATGTATAGATATACAGGGGAGCATCGTTCCCATCTGGAAGTTGAACCCACAGCGACGTTATATGCGAATGCAACTTGCTTGAAGGAGCGACATATGTAGTTCGGAAGAAGTATATGTATCTGGATAAGTTTCTACATAGAACTCTATAATGCACAAACCTAATATAGCAAGATCAAACTGTAATGACTCTAATGATGGTTATGCCTGAAGATGTCGTCCAAGAAAGCTGTATGTTCTGATTCCAAGAAGCGAAAGGTATATGTGAAGACTTCATTGGGTTGGGGTCTTGCCGGGAACGAAAATCCAGAAAAGGGCAATGAGAATCCGGAAGCCAACGCCAATTCCCAATGTGGCTGCTGCTCCGATTTTGCCCAAAAGTGCCCTGCTACAAAACCCACCTAAAAACAATGCAACGGCGGCGAAGGTTTTGTGGTCGCGCGAGATGACCTTTTGCCGCAGTTTGAATAGGCGAGGATCCGACATCAGTTCAACCCAGATGGTGGTCAACACAACTATTCGTCGAGAAATATCTCAGGTTGAGCTAATACCGAAAGAGACTGCACAGTAACGTACTGGTGGTTCCGAATTGTGTATTCAACCGTTTTCCCTGTATACCCTGCAAGCCCAGGCTCATGCTCATGAATGTCAGACCGACGAACGTCAGAGTGTTCGTCCAAGCGGGATCTCCCCTGTTGTTGGCGATGCTCAACTGGCCGCTCTTCCAGATGGCGAGGGCAGCAGCCATCGTGAACAGGGCTTGAACAAGGGTAGCGCCAATCTGCCAGATGCGCTTCGCAGACCCTATCCGGTCCCCGATCCTACCAACGAATGCTCCGAGGTTAAAAGCGATCAAGGAGCATAGGGCCTGTTGATCTGCTTTGTGGAATGTAAGGTCTCGGAAGCCAGGACGACCTTCGAAGAGACGAGCAATGGCCAATGCTAGCTAGAATAGTCTAATGTCAAAGATAATTAACTGTGAGCAAGCGCGTAGCGTACTTACCTGTATGAAGTTGCCAGTTTGAAACCCACACCATACGAAAACGGCTGAGAAGGAAATCGCATCTCTAGTTTTCGAGGGAAGGATTGGTTGAAGTTCGATGAATAAGAACCTGAAAATGAACACACATATATCCGGTCATGAAACAAAACGCCGTCAAGGGGCCAGTAGACTGAGCGGGGTCGACATCTGCCATAAGATACGTCCAGAACGCCGACGCAGGGGCATCAAGTTGTTCACCCTGCTCTGCATCCACCACTTTGTTCTTATGCATATCCATGATGGAGGTCGGATAATAGGGGAACAAGACCTTTTGTACGGTCGAGTTAATCCTTTATCAATTTGGGAACATTATTGACGGATGAGAACGGATGGAAGCTCGACGGAACGCCGATCGCGAGACCTTTCCGCGGTGCACCGGTGATGTGACAGCGTTGTTTATTGGAGCTGGCCATGGGTACAGAGTCGTATTAGGAACTATCCTGTCGTTTGAGATTCTCTCCACATGGCCACATCTTGGCACACACCGTGACTCTGCCAAACGTCGATAAGAAGTATCAGAACTACAGTCACTTTCAAGGCATTTCCGGGCACGTGTACCGTGGCGGCAATGCTTGAAGACTTTGCTTCCGAGTCCTTGCCACTGGAAGCAATTCAAGTTCAAGTTCACATCGTAATGATATACAACAAACCCATGATGGAATGCAACGCGGTGTCTACACGTCGGATGTACACAACAATACAGTTGCTTGCTCTTCGTTGATCTATAGTATGGAAATCTTCGAGAATGTGCGGTACAGTGAGATGGCTCCAAAGCGGTTGGAGATACCACTTAGTCCTTTGACGGCGTCAAACATAATGCATAATGAGACGTGTAGGCACTCGAGTCGGCCGAATGTCTATGTAAATCGTTGGCGATGGAGTTGTCCTTTGAAGGTCGGGAAAGGTAAGCAGTCAGGTTTTCACGTTTTCTACAAGGTGTCCTTACAGTTTTTTCTTCTTTTATATCAGAACATGAACCTGCTGGTTTCTCACTTGCTCCAGGCATCGTCTCCGTCGCTCGTTGCAATTCAACGTAGACCGACAGTGTTAAAATCTTCTCCCGCTTTAAAAGGCAAGGCTTTGAGTTTGGCGCTCGTTCGTTCTACATATGAATGTAAGCTCATCCAATCGAAACAATGCAGCTGATTTCGTTTTTGGATAGCGTGGGTTTGTGTTGTAATTATGGCAATTTTGCTGTCCGTTCTGCACGTTACCGCCAGCATTCTGGCCTTCTCCGTACTCCCTCCTACCATAGCCGGCTTCGTCTTTTCATCATCTATGAAAATCGCTACAATACCTTCGGAGTGGGACCTGCCTATACGATTCCCAGCAATGGCGGGCGTGATCAAGTGGATGCAGAATTGACGATCATATCAGGAACCAGAATCCCCAACAACCTTCAAATTATGGGTGGACAACCCAACAAGGCTGGGTGATCTGCGTTTACTGGCCCTTGGGTACTGAGGAATGTCAAATAAAGTGAATGCCTCTGTTCACTGGTATGTAAACCTCCCTTATGTCCATGGCAGTATTCACATTGAGATGTAGACAGGCTATAGAGTGGTCAATGGTGCGCAGGTGAGCGAGTGCCGACGTGAGCATTTCGTGGTAGAGAAAGAACCGGTGCGTGTGCTTACAATAACGTGGAAGGTTAGACGACTAGCGTGGACGGACCACAGGCCATATAAACCGCACATCGATCGTGTGGGCCGACCCAAACTTTCTGCTATGATCTTTGGATGTGACAAAACGGTGTCTGTAACTATGGCGCAAACTTTCGAACTTTATCCTTTTTATCCAGCCCGTCATCAATCGAATGGCGTGACTCCGCTAGAACCTTTACAAAGAGATGTATGTCTCTCTATGATCTTTCCCTTGTTGGTTCTACTGTTGACGGTCATTTCAGACGCGTTATCTTCGGGATTTGAGACCTCTTGATACGGACTGCGCCATTGGTCGTTGGATCTTCGTTTTCATGTTATCATCATCATACTGCGTTCGATCATGGCTGACCCCCCAAACTATGTTTCTCTGAGCACGTGGTTCGAAGGGATGCTGTGACGAGCCCAGGAGTCAGAAGTCGATGCCGATTATTTGAAGGTAGACATCCATAACTTCGCCGATGTCTTTCAAGCATCATGCCGTCAAAAGCACATCAATGAAATATTTAAGAATTTTGAAGTATGAGGTACAGAGGATGTTAATCGGACGCATGCCGCAATCTTTCGTTGGGATTCCGGGTAAGCGTTTCTGCTGTTTCTTGAAGACTCATGAAGGAATCTAATGATTCTTCATAAGAACTTCCCGTATATCCTAGTCATCCGCGTTCACCCGGCATGAGCCCTAAGCGGCCCATTATGAAGATACACACAGAATATCAATTCACGCACCATATATAAAATTGTGCATCAATTTGGCGTTCTGTTATCGATATGTTAGGTGTTCATGGTGGGCTTTGCTCGTCGATCACGAAGCTAAAATATCTTACGGCTGTGGGGCTAGCATGCAGGCACCTTGGTCGTAACTAC
>QMFE01026542.1:0-29009 GCA_003314665.1 Tricholoma sp. MG77 | reverse complement strand
CACCGTAATGCAGACATCGGTATGTCTGGTGTCAGTGAGTTGTTTCTGTGCCGTAAGCGGCTGTGCTGTCGCCGGTGGCTGTGTCGGCGGCGAGGGTGATAGTGTCGGCGATGTGTGTGGCTGTGCCAGCGCCGGGGGGTGAGATGGCGGCAGCGTAGGTGAGTGTCTTGTCGTAATGTCAGTCACTGGTGTGCATCTCGCCGGTGTGTTGTTTCTGTGCTGTAGGTGGCTGTGTCAGCAGTGAGGGTAATAGTATCGGCGATGTGTGTGGCTGTGCCGGCGTCGGGGGGTGAGATGGCAGCGGCGTAGGTGAGTGTCTTGTCGTAATGTCATAAGTCTGTGGGGCCGGACTTACACTTCATCACCTTGCAAACAATTGGCATGCAGCTTGCATTCGCTTGGCAGGTCATATTTGGGGTACTATGTGTTGTGAATTTGCTCCCCATCATCTCCCGAAACAAAAGAAAACCATAACACTTCCCCCGTTTCTTTCTCAGATATCTTCCTCATCTGCCTCTCACATACTCATATCTCACACCAATTGATATCATCTTGTTTATTCTCTGTACTACATTCCTACTCTACATGTTGGCGAGGTTCGGATTAATACTCCACACCTGAGTTATTACATAATGTAGTCCGACAACCTATGTTATTATCATTATAAGATATTTGTCATTTTCCTGATGTAATCATGACAATCATGAAGTAGCACTGCAAACTGAACAGTCTGAGTCTATCATATATCCTCAACCTGCTCAAGAAAACACCCTACATATTCTGCAAGAACTTTTTCATCTTTCAAACCACCCCACTGGCCACTCTCAGGCTGTTCCAGAATCCTCTATTCCTACTCTTCCTGCCCCTGCCAGTGGAACTGGAGGAGCACCTCCCATGGCTGTCCAATCAGCTATGCATGCACATCCTGCAACAGCTTCAACTAGTACATCAGGGTTTGTGGCTTGGAGTTCAGGATCTCAAAGAACAAGGAGAAGATGTGCAGTGTGTGTACAAGCTGGTAGAAGTGGTTATGATTGTCCAGGAAGCACTAACAGAGCAAAATGCAAGCATCTGTAAGCATTGAATGTTGTGGAAGCTATCAATCATGCTAACCAAAAATACTAGAACATCATGATGATGCCATGATGGCAACTTGCAGGTACAGGGCCACCCAGGGAAAGGTTGTATCTACATATTATTACTATTCTACCTTTGTAGCATGTTGTAGTGACTACCTCTATACTATATTGAGACCTTGAAACAACACTATTGAGAATTAGAATAAAGCAAAGATTCATAATGAACTCACTGAAATACTATGCCTCTTCTCATACCCCTGCTTGAACTGAGATAAGATGATTACAGAAGAACAAGAATGTGCAAACCTCTCATCTAATTGGAACTTTAAAACAATGTTATTGGACATTAGAATCAAGCCAAAGTTCATAAGAAATGAGCAAGAACTCACTGAGTTTCACTACCCTCTTCCCATGCCCTGCTTGAACTGAAGTAAGGTGATTATTAAAGAATGAGAAGGCACAAACCTCTCGTCTAATTGGAACCTTAAAACAATACCATTGGGCATTAAAATCAAGCCAAAGTTCATAAGAAATGAGCAAGAACTCACTGAGATTCAACACCCACTTCCCATGCCCTGCTTGAACTGAAATAAGGTGATTATCAAAGAATGAGAAGGCGCGAACCTCTTGTCTAATTTAAACCTTAAAACAACACTATAGGGCATTGAAATCAAGCCCAAGTTCATAGGTAATAAGCAAGAACTCACTGAGATTCAGTACCCTCTTCTCATGCCCTGCTTGAACTGAAATAATGTGATTACTAAAGAATGAGAAGGCGCAAACCTCTCGGAAAATTGGAACCTTAAAACGACACTATAGGGCATTAAAATCAAGCCTGAGTTCATAGGTAATGAGCAAGAACTCACTGAGATTTAATGCCCTCTTCTCATGCCCTGCTTGAACTGAAATAATGTGATCACTAAAGAATGAGAGTGTGCAAACCTCTCGTCTAATTGGAACCTTAAAACGACACTATGGAACATTAAAATCAAGCCCAAGTTCATAAGAAATGAGCAAGAACTCACTGAGATTCAGTACGCTCTCCCCATACCCCAAACTGAGATAAGGTGATCACAGAAGAACAAAGGTATGCAGACCTCTTGTCTAATTAGGACCTTGAAACAACATGAAACATTAGAATCAAGCCCTAAGTTCATAAGAAATGAGCACAAACCTACTGCAATCATCATACAATTTTAGCAGAAATAAAAACATTATGCAAGCCTGTAAATTGAACTCTGACCTTCGGGTGACTTAATCAGCACTGGAAAGCATTGTCGCAATGCCACTTCCAACTGTACTATGACAGATATCCAACTTATGAATCCAGGTACATCAAATCGCCTAAATTTGAATTTTTGAATTTTTCCAGACATGGCTCCAGAGCCTAGCTCGACAGTTGATATCTCGGATTTCTCCGATGAACCTGGTCCGCCCTGACCAAATATGCATACATATCTATTGTATTACTTACTATTATTATTGTCTTTGTTCTTGTCCTAATACTTACTTATCTTTCTCTTCGCTGTTGAACAGCTTTACCTTCCTTCAATCTTTCCCTTCTTTCTCCACTTTCTCATGTTGCTTTTCCCCTTTGCTCTCTCTTTGCTGCCTTCGGTATTTGGGGCTGTGTACGACGTACAAGTCGGCGCCAACGCCATGCTCCAGTACACTCCAGATGCCATCGTATGTCTTTCTCTTTACCTTACCAAGTCAATCCTCGCCTGAAGGACTTGGAATTGTAAGGCTGCCCAACCAGGCGATCAAGTTGTTTTCCACTTTAATCCTAAGAATCATACCGTAACTCAGTCGTCTTTCGCCAACCCCTGTGGTCCGAAACCAGGCGGATTTGCCTCTGGCTTGTACGTATTCCCTCTGGAACAAAACCTCTCAACTCATTTCGGGACAGTATGCCAGTGCCTGCGAATCAGACAAGCAACCTCCCTACGTACACTATAACAATCAATGATGTTAGTTGCCTTTTGACTGTTGCTGGTCCTCTAGCCCCACCTTATTTTTGTTAGACTCAGCCCGTTTGGGTATACTGTAGTCAGGCGGCCAATACCCCTGCTAGTCACTGTGGAAAGGGAATGGTTTTCGCAGTAAATTGTGGCCTTGACGGTTCACCAAACTCTTTTACCAACTTTCAAAAGGCTGCGTTGGCGGTAGGCGCAAGTCTTTCCGCTGCTGCCTCCAGTACCACACCATGGACTACAGCTGCTTACGGAGGTTACACCATTCCTCCTGCGCCTCAAGTTACCCCTGTAACGCAGACCGTCAGCGTTAGCGACTCAGTTTGGACCACCACATATAATTCTTATCCAGGATCGCCTGCTCCCACCCCAGCAGCCCTAGCCGGCCAAGTTCACAAGGTCATCGTTGGAGGGTCTGGGGGACTCGTGTTCGATCCCCCCCACATCGCAGCGCAGCCCAGAGATGTCGTTGTTTTTGAATTGTTCGTCTTTCTGGTCATGTTCCCATTTCCTCCTAATATCTTTTGTCTTTCCGATCCAGCCACCAGAAGAATCATACTGTTACCCAGTCTTCGTTCGCTGACCCTTGCCGCAAATTGAATGTCAACGGTACTATTGGATTCGATTCTGACTTGTAAGAGATCTCTAGCAATGATCAACGCCATGAAATGACGCGCCTCTGCACAGCATGCCTGTTTCGGCTAACGCCACCGATTTTCTTACTTGGAATCTTACCGTCAACGATACGGCTCCCATTTGGGCGTATGTCAGTCGTTACCCTTCAGTTTCGCAAAACCCCATACTCAAACCAAATTTAGTGCCGTCAGCAAACCCCTTCAAGTCATTGTGGTGCCGGGATGGTGTTGTATGTTCACAGCGCCTTTGTGACGCCTTTCATTAACAAATTCTCTCTGTAGTGCGATCAACTCTGTGGAAACTTCTGACAGGAATTTCACCGCTTTCCAGAATGTCGCAAAGGCTCTCAATGGCACCGGCACCGGCACTGGCACTAGCACTGCGTCCAATGTCCCTTCCGCAACTTCGCCCTCTAATAGTGGCGCTTCTTCCACTCATCATGGATGTTCAATCTTCATCATTATATCAGCTGCCCTAGTGGTTGCTTTTGCATAAGGGTTTTCTGTAATTCACGGGACAATTATTTACACAGTCTTGCCTCGCACGAAGTCTAGATGGCACAATGCTATGGCAGGTTATGTTGTTTTTTCTACGTACCCTTAGAATTCATTTATACCACTTGCTACTATACTAGTCAATACTATATTCCTTAATTTCCATAGAAAGCTGAATAAGTATCGACAGGCATCACCCACAGAAGTATATAACACATCATACCACCTCTATTCACCACCTATTGACTCTCTAGCCTTCCTCTCCTTTTTTAATCTCTTCTTCTCACGGCGTACCTCATCCTCTTCCACAGCTTCCGTTGTTTCAGCAGCCTCTTGCGCAGCCTTCTTTTCCTTCTTGCGCAGCTTTCGCGCTGCACGTTCAGCGTTTTCATCCACCGCGACCGCCATCGATACATCTGCGTCTTCCGTTGCAGGCACCTCTGACTTCCGTTTTCTTTTCTTCTCCTTCTCCTTGGACGGACTCGCAACAGAAGTAGGAGGTAGCACTTGTGCAGGCTCATTAGTCATGAGAGCACTCGAAGGGGTCGTGGAGGGGCCAGCTTTAGGCTGCTGCGTCAAGGCATCAGACACTAAACTTGCCAAGAAAGGCATAAACCAACCTCTTCGCGATTGTAGTCAACATAGTCCCGACTCCACTCAGCTGGTGTGATGCCCTCAAGTTTTTCGCCATGCTTCCCAAGCTTCCCATCCTTCACCATCTTTTTTTTTTGAATAGCCATAGGACCAAGGCCCCAGCGACGAGGGTAAGTGTCACGCTCCATGATACACCGTTTGACCTTCGCTACAACACCGTGATCACATGTTGCAAGCTCCACTGTCGACATTTGAGCAACCGCAAGCGCAATAGCTTCACCTGAAATAACTGTTTATCACGAGTTTTTGCGGATAGTTGTGCGCATGCCAGACCTTTCGTTGTCATCAAGATCACTTCTTCATGCAAAGCAATATCCGTTTCATAGCGTAAAAGACCGGGAATCATGAGTTTTGCACCGTAACAAACGGCATTAACAGCACTGTCTTTGACGACGATGCGTTTATACCCCACCATTAGACATTCCAATGGTCGAATGACACGTCGGAGATATGATTCTTAACCAAGATGTTAAATGGCAATTAGCACGTCCAAAAAACAAAACAAAAAAGCTCACCATCTCGAGTGTTGTCATATAACCACTGCGCATCCATGACATCGTGCATCGTAACAATATCATCGTTCTCTGACATGGCCCCACTTCTCACCCTGCGTAACTCTTGCATGTGACCACCTACACCAAGGATCAAACCAAGGTGAACACACAACGTCCGGATGTATGTGCCAGCCTCGCACGAGACCCAGAACACGGCCAGATTTCGGTTTTCATCGAATTCCAGAAGTTTGGATTCATGGATAGTTCTGATACGAAGTTGTCGCTTTACGGCAGAAATGAGAGGGGGGCGTTGGAACAATGCACCGGTAAGGGTTTGCAAGGCTCGGGGAAGAGCCGCAGGATTTGGGAGACTTGCATGTAGACGGAGCACGCACACATATTCCTTCCCTGGATTCACACATGTAAGACTTTACAGGTTAGCCAGAAAGGATATGTACTCGCCTGCTCCCTGCTGAGACTTGACTAGCCTAGTGGCACGGTCTATGCAGACTATCAAGCACCCAGTTACCTTTGGATCGAGCGTTCCGCTGTGACCAGTCTTCTCAACTCGTAGAATTCGCCTCAACCAGGCAACAACTTCATGCGATGATGGATTTGAAGGCTTGTCCAAATTAATAACTCCTGACCTAACGGTACATGAGCTCATAACCAGGCAATAAAGGTGATTTAGGGCACTTGATATATGTTGTTATGTCACGCTTCAAGGGACTACAGCCTGAAGGAATTGGAGTGAAGTGGCTTGACCGAACGAGGAGCTTGTCATAATTTTTGAGGAGAAGCGGCCATTGTGATGTATCAAGCTTGGGAGCGCTAGCTTCAGATTTGATTGAAAAGTCGCCCTCAAGCTGAGCAGAGGCGACTTCGTCTCGGGTCAACGCAGGAGGCATTGAAGAGAGCTTTTTCTATTTTTTTAAAACTTGGGTTCTATTATTAGTCAGATTAGTCCCAGGCACTGTCTCACACACATGGTTGCTGGGTTTGAACTTTATTTTTCAGCTGTATACTAAGTTTGTGACACAACTTGAAAAGATTTTCCATAATTCTTCAAGTCTTCAGTCAGTCATGGTCAGTGCCCGGTGTCGCTTTGCTGAGTGCCCTTCTCAGTAGGCTGACACTGTGCTTTTTTCTCTCAATGTCAGCCCAAAACCTCTACCGGGAAGACAGCAGCCACCAAGCACAGATTCACCGTTGATTACTCCAAGCCTGCAGCCGACGGTGTCTTCGATGGTGCAGACTTTGAAAAGTTTCTTCACGATCGCATCAAGGTAGATGGGAAAGCTGGCCAGCTTGGCGACAGCGTCAAGATTTCCCGGGATGGTATGATCTTCTCTCTCTTAATCAACTTGCCGTCTCAAGACGATTTCTATAGGCAACACAAAAATTACTGTAACATCGAACATACCCTTCTCCAAAAGATACCTTAAATATCTTACCAAAAAGTTTTTGAAGAAGAACAGCCTCCGAGATTGGATCCGGTGCGTCTTGCCTTTATTCGTTCTTTGTTGTATTTATACTCTTTCACTTTCAGGGTTGTTGCTTCTGCTAAAGACAATTACCAGCTGCGCTTCTACAACATTGCGTGCGTATCTCTGCTTCATCTTGACCGATTGATTAACCTTCCCGCAGTAGTACTGGTGACGATGAAGAGGATTGAAAATGCAAATCTATCCATAGACGACTGTGCCGTGTAATTATGTGTCACAACTTGTGCTACGTTAGTATGGACCTGACTTCTCTGATCCGTGATGAAAATTTACAAGTGCTTGCAAGCTGTTGCAATTCGTAAGTTGCATCTGTATTGACTCCATCGAAATCCCCGTCTTTCGGCTACACTTGTCCCTCATCTTGATTCTTGAGCCTGTGATTAGGCCTCGATTATTGTTCTTCGTGGCAAGTTATAAGTTATGTTAGTTAAGCCAAGTATTAGTAACATCACTAAGTCTGGAAACAAGGACAAGCCATTTGAAAAGGAGGGTACGTAAGATATAGGAAGTCTATCATTAACAAGATATCAGTTTATCATAACAGATCGTTCTCCAGCTTCATCTTCTATCTTCATCTTCCCGAGTACCAGCAAGGAGATGTTATTCCAGATGGTCTGGGATTCGTTCAAAGCCTTGCCTCGGAACTGGTGGGCAAGGAGGGATCCTAACTGGCTACGAAGAATCTTAAGTGCGACATTCGATTTGGGCGAGATGTGAAACTTGATTTTTCGGTCGATGAAAGTCGAGTCAGAAATCAACTAGAACTACATTTAGACACGTTAATTCGGAGAAGTACAGGATATCTTGCCTTGAAGTCACATTCGCCACATAGGAGTATCAAGGACAAGTCATCTACAGGCCCTGTCTCCCAAGCGTATAATTTTTTAGAATGCCTGCGATGCGACTCGGATGAGAGCACTGCTTCAAGCAAGATGAAGAGGTTTGCATACATTAGCGTAAAGTAGGCTAGATGATTGACGTTGAAGTCAGTTGGCTTCCTACCAAAGTTGACTGAAGAAGGATGGAAGGAAACATGATTATTGGAAATTGTTCGCATTTGTCCTTTGCTTTGGTCAACAGCCAGAACTTTCGGGAACAGCCCAGCAGTCAGTGCCGCATTAACGAGAACAGAATTTCCAGAGTTGACATCCAGTTCCGGCGGAATGGTGACGAAGCGCGTACGATGTCGACTGTAACGTGCTCTGGCGATTGTATTTATAAATTTAGGATGTAGCGCGTATCAATCGTTTCTTACCGACTGAGTTCCCGGATGAACGATTTATCAACATGAATAAAAGAGGAGTCAATTAAATATCTAGATCATCGTCAGAGGCATTGATGGGGCTAAGAAAAGTAGGTGGTCGAAATACCCTAAGAACTGTTGCCGGAGCTCCTCGATTTGTTGAAGGTTCTGAACATGATCGTTAGAGGAATGTAGGACAGAATAACAACCATAAAGCTACCTGGTGGCTGAGGTAGTTTGTACGGCAAAACTTTCTGATGGTTCCCGGATTCGTCGAAGCTCGGCGCCAACTCGCAAAAGCGTTGTGAATAGTCAGGAAATCAGAATTTTCTAAACAAATTAAAGTGGTCACGGCTTAGATCCTTCTGCTGGTAAGTAGGTGCTCACCGACTCTAAATGAGTTTTTTGCTCGGTCTGCTTCTTGCTCGAACCCAAATGGTGATACAAACGGAGATCTAGAATTGAGTGCTGCTGCGATGGTTAGAGCCGGGTCCAAGCAGCGAAATAATGTAGCAGTCAATAAGAATTTGCCCAGGTGAACATCTGTAGGCAATGTGCTGAGCAACCGTCCCATTGGCGTGATTTCTTCAGAAGGTGTTAAAGCTCGGACCTATAGGAGAGTAAACGGAAGCAAAGTTTTCAATTATGTGAAGCGTACCTCAACTAGCATAGATATTGCGCGCTGCACATTTGTAGATACAGGGGGATCTAATGCACGAGACAGAACATCTTCAATAGAAGAACCCAACCTAACTTTCATGATTTTGATGCGAAGTGCCAAGTCTGACAAACTCAGGCGCATCATCTCAGGAAGAGGATGGTCCGCCATCTGAAAGGTGCTCTTCTCAAACATAGTTCCTGGGATATGAATAGAATGTAGTTACCTGTGTATCGTGCCGTACCTTCGTAAACAGGTGGAAACACAAACCACGTTGAACTCGACCAGCCCTTCCGCGCCTCTGTGCAGCATTACTTTTGGCAACAAATGTTTCTACCAACCGGCTAATCTGCCGTTTTTCGTCAAATCTAGAACGATCTATAAGCGTAAGTAAGTGATGGCATAGGAAAAAGACAAACCTCATTTCACGGTGTTTACCCGAGTCAATGACACAGGTGATGTCAGGTATCGTAATTCCCGTCTCTGCAATATTTGTCGCTACACAGATTTAGTCGCACAACGGAAAATGCTATAGCTGGGCTCACCGATCACAATTTTACGCACATTGGATGGCGGAATATCAAACACTGAACTTTGATTTTCATTAGAGAGCATCGAGTGCAGAGGGTAGATCTTGAAATCGTTGCTACCAAAGGCTGGATGTTCACTGAAGAGGTCGCTCAAGCGACGTATCTCCGCCAAACCAGGCATAAATATCAGAACAGCGGATGAATATGATGCATATGACGGGTCATCAAAACATATTCGCTCCAAGAGGCGGAGAATAAGATCATATGGGATCAGTCTTTCGTCGAGGATATTGATGGTTGCCGCCGTCTCCGAAGAGTATCGCTTCTCGAGTTTGACATTTTCCTGAACAACATTGTCGTCATCGTCCTCTCCGGCTGGTGTTTCCTCGATCCAATCAGGCCGATTTTTGCCACGATAAAATTTATCGTGGACTAGAAAACATGAACAATCTGCGAAAAGATAGTAAACGCATACTCACCGCGTTTAGCATAAGGTGAAAATTCCGAAATTGACCACTTGGTATACTCTACTGCGTCTTCTAAAAACTTGACATCGACGGGAAAAGTCCGTCCGGGAACATGAATCACAGGACATCCTCCGAAAAAACTCGAAATCTTATCCGCATCGACGGTGGCAGACATCAATATCACCCTGCGATAGATATTAGAATGTGTAGGTATGTCCCTCAAAACAGTTCAAAAACTTGCTTGAGATCCGACCGTTGTTCCATCAATGTCTTGAGAACAATCAAGAGAAAATCTGATTCAATCGTACGCTCATGCACCTGTAATAAACGGACGATGAGTCTAGACACAATAGCAGTTCATATAAAAAATCACTTCATCAATAATAATGTGCTACAAGTCATGTCAGCAAGAAGATTTCACCATGCGAGATGTTGCTTACAGTAATCTCATCAAATGCTGTTCCTTGCCCACCATAACCTGTTCCACCTTCCAACATTCGGAGCGCAATACCATTTGTAACAAAGGCTAACCGAGTATTCCGCGAGACACTGCTTTCTAAACGGATCGAGTACCCAACGAGCGAATTGGCAGTGCCGACAGCGTTTGGAGCATCTCCAAGCTCGCGAGATACACCTGCGTGCAGTACGTGAGAATGTCGTCTGATGAATGGACAGGATGATGCAAACGTTGAGCCAACGAAACCGCGGATATACGCCTGGGCTCCGTACAGTATATTCTACAAGGTCTGCCCCGGCAAAGCTGATCTTCGAGAATAAAAGCAGGGACTTGAGTAGATTTTCCACTAAAACAAATTAATCAAGTGGGTAGTACTTCAACGCAGGTATGACCCACCATCCTGTTTCACCGCTCAAGACAAGAACTTGGGATTGCTCTAGTTGCTGAACCACCTCTTCACGATATTGCGCAATGGGTAACAGGTTGCGTTGAACCTATCTAACGGTGGACAGAGAAAAACACTAGGGAATCACTTTGACTCACCAGCATTTCTTGATAACTGGCGCTGGCTTGTCGCAGCCGGAAGCTAGTGGCAAGTTGTTCAGATAGAGTTTCGCTTTCGGTATTAACCGCCAAGACGGTGGGGGAGAATATATTTCTGGTGTGAAGCACCGGTTGGACAGTTTTCTCGTTAGGCTAACTGTGTCAGGCAATATTAAAGAAAAATAACAGGCTGAAACCTACCTTATCACTAGCACCCATTTTATATTCAAGTATGGACAGCAATTTCGCCCAAACATCACGATTAAACTTGTCATCTCTCGCCTTTCTCATTTCCTCGAGTTCGTTCCACAGATCTCGGAATACGGCAGGAAGTAACCGGAAGAATGTGTGGCTCCCGGGAAAGGTTGAAACGCTCCCAGCGAACCCGTCAGTCGGCGGGAAAGTCAACGCATGGAGGGCGACAGTTGCAATGTACTGTTCCGCCTGTTCATTATCATAACAGGCAACATCCTCCATGAGCCATTCATCCATTTTCTTCCCCACCCATCGAATGCTGACGTCAGCTCGTCTAGCTCGACTGCCCCTCGATATTATTCTGTATTCTATGGCGGCATAGCGGTCTGACATTGCGACCGTTTCTACCAGTAGCATTTTGGGTGTGCGACCGGACCAATGTTTGGGCATGGCCATATCACGTATGGTAGTAGTCTTTCCTTGGGCATCGGTTTCAGTAGTCGGCATGATATCTAGCAGCTCGAAAACTCCCCCGGCGGTCGAGTCTCCACTATCATCGTCAAAAATGTCCGGAGTGGTAGCAGATGCCATTGATATCTGTGACTGGAGCTCAGGTGGTCGTTTCAACGAGGGAATCGACTCATCAATGCATGTATTCATCAAAGAAGTCATCCCGCGTAATTGATCTTGAAGGGCGCGTTCATGGACCTTATGACGTTCAAGTTGATACATCTCTTCCGCCTCCTGCTCGTCGAAAAAATAACTACTCTTCAGAGCGTGAAGTCGCATATCGAGTTCGTGCACCTCGTCTGTGAGGGCCTCATGGCCAGTTTTCCTAGAAGACATAACTTTATCGTGCTGTAGTCTCAGTCGTGCGTATTGGAAGGCAAGGTCATCTGTATCCAGAGATTCGGGGCCACTATCAAAATCGCCGTTTAGTGAAATAAAGTCCACATCAGATTGATCCTCGGCAGCGGGGTATTGCGAAAGTAGTGGACGCGATGGAATAATGGGGGCATTGGCATCAAGCCGAACTGAGGGTGTAAAAGTGACTTTGGGCTTTGTCGCAGCTAGGGATTCTGCAGGAGTGCGTGGCCTAATTGTACGCGAAGCAGGTCGGTGTGCTGCGGTCCGGTGAGGTTTTGGTTCAGAGGCTTCGACAACTCCTGTATGCATCTAGGTTATACAGTCACCATGCGAAACTGAGAGTATCATACGCTTGTCTTCCAGTTCTTCTTCCGTGCAGTGTAAACACAACTAAAAGATCAAGCATTAGACACGACGTGGGTAGAATTAGAGGCCCGTATACCCATTCATAGGCTTCATCCAGATCGACACCCGGCATAGCACGAAGACATTCTTCCACTCTGGCCTCCGAGAAGCCGAGGCGTCTAAGGACTCCGTACGTGATACCAAGCCGCACGATTGCCTTGTCCTTGGGTTCCTGAAAAGACTTTTTACCTACGAAATCGCACTGTGAGTATATTCATTGCATAGGTGTAGGACCGTACCCTCTGCACCCTCCGATTCCAATGCCAGAGAAATAATGCGATCTGCAAGCGATTGGTCTAACGTTAACAAAGGAAGAATTTTTGAAAACCGTCGATCCGCCTCTACTGCCTAAATAAGTGAATAAAACGCAGTCGGAGAATTTATGTTGAAACATACTTTGATAGTCCTAGTTAATCCCCGGTATTTAAGTTGTGAGTCAGAGCACTCCGAGTAACTTGAAGTACCTTGTTATTTCCTTCTCGGTCTTTTCTTGCACCTTATCAACCATGTACTGCAGCGACTGTCCTCCTGTCCCTGAGCCTTGTGCAACTAGAGCTTCGTCCACCCCTCGTTCAACATTCAACGGCCTTTCGACATCATCCCGATTATCCACGTTTGGGAGCTCGGGAGGAGGCTGAGGGGGTTTCTTAGGGACGGACGTAGTTGCGAAGCCACGGGCCACTGGCCGCAATTGTGTCTTCTTCTTCTTGGCCATCCCAGATGGACCAAGCCGAGGTGTTAGAGTTTAGAAATTTGTTGAACTTCGACCTGATAGACTCGGAGTAGTGGGGTGGTTGTCAATGAAGACAAAGACTTGTCGAACCGCTTCGCCGAGCCCGCCGCAACACCCCAAGAACCTGAACTCGCGTAGGCTTAATAGTACTGCAGTGTGTCTGCTGTAAGAGTAGTGGAAAGCGAAAGGTCTCTATGCACATGCCAACCTTTATAGATCACGAAATCACTGCACACATGTCCGAGATCGTGGCTTTCGCCTCATACTGCCTTCGGATCCCTTCCGAAAAAACTCAGGGTTCTATACATTAGGATTATTATACAAACGCCCTACATTACTGAATTCTACATATTCCGATAATGCATCTATCTACGCAAACTATAACAGAATACACAACACCCCTGCTATGCGGCTGGTTCCTTGCCAGGCGCTGCCTTCCTGGTAACCCCTTTCTCCAGATTTTTCTTCACAACAGGTTTTCGCCCGCGAGCGTTACCAGTGGTTCCATTTTTACGTTTCTTTCCCCGAGTACTGCTGGGAATGGGTGTATCGGCGTCAACGGCGTCAGAGGCAGCAGCCGTGACTAGGGTACCAGAATGACCAAAGAAGTTATCTTCTTCGTCATTCCAGAGGTCTTGCACAGGCCCTCCCGCGTGATTAGTTGTTCCTTTAGTAGCACCGTGGTTTGCTGACATAGACGGGGGCGTTGAAGTGTTCAAAGTCGCTAGTTGTTCATCGTTCAACAATAATTGAACGATTTCGCTAGGTTTCGTAACGTCTGTGAAGTTTTTGTTCCCTACGACAATGTCTTGTACCTAAAAAAATTCTCATCAGGTTGTCACACAGTAAGATTGGAAAGCTCACGTCTTTTTTGACTCGCGCTAATTGGACAATGCGCTCGTCGATCGTACCTTTGGTGATGAGGCGATATACGGTGACTTGGCGGGTTTGACCGAGACGATGTGCGCGGTCCATTGCTTGTGCGTCGTTCGACGGATTCCAGTCGTGGTCATAAAATATGACTGTATCTGCCGCAGTGAGATTGATCCCCAAGCCACCAGCTCGCGTGCTCAGTAAAAACACGAAGATGTCGGGCCTGAAGGAAAACCCATGCAGTCTTAGTGGCTTTAGCGGATTTAGAATGCAATAGCTAACCGTGTTTGCCAATCAATGACCATGTCCCGTCGATCCTCAAGCTTTGAAGAACCGTCGAGTCGTAGATACTTGTATTGTCGATAAATCAGGTATTCCTCCATGAGATCCATCATCCGAGTCATCTGGAAATATACTAAAACACGGTGGTCACCCATCTTGAGTTCTTGTAAGAGGGAATCAAGGCGGGACAGCTTAGCCGAATCAAAGACAAGTCGTTTGGCCTCCGGGACTTGCATGCCAGACCTTGGAAGCTGATCGGATGGCGAATCATAGACCAAACCGTTGGGGGAGAGACCAGGCACGCAGATACTATAACTACTACATGCTTCTTCCGAATTTAGAAGTTCCCGTGGTAATCCATATACAGCAAGCGACTCCAATGGTCCGTCAAGCAGGCGGGCTTGAAATTCCATAAATGATCGATTTGTGCATTGGAGCAAAATTGGGGGCGCAACAACGGGGGGCACAAACCACTTCAATTCGGGACGAGATAGGCAGGACTCCGTCCAAGCGGAAGTTGAGATGTCACGCAGGTTCGGAAGACCTTCAGCAGCATCCGGATAAAGTGCCGACAATATTAGAGAAACCTTGATCCCACTACGGACCTGACAGGCCGAAAAGCTAGGATCACTGTTTGCCACATAAGCTAAACGTTAGAATCGGACCGAACGAACTCACAGGGCATACGCCGACTCCCTTCTCACCCTTGCGTCTTCTCCAATTGCCAATAATCGTCTACGAATGAGGGGCGACATATGAAGAGTATGGGCTTCCATCGGAGACATATCTAGGGCGCGGAGAAATGAAAACGAGCAAGATTCTGTCCTCCCTGTATTAAAGGAAACAACGACAAAAAATAACAAGAAGCCTACCGTTGGCGTACAGTGATTGATGTATCCAATCAGTGGACCATATATTAAACATCTTGGGCAAGCCACTGTCTTGGAAACGGAATCCTGAGTTCTCGCAAGGGATGTTCAGAAGACCTCCATCTTCGTAGAAAAGCGACGGTATGCTATACTCGATCGGATTGCGCGTAGAATACGAAAGCGAAACAAAGTCGCCTTCACGGGCTAAGGGTCCTGAACGACCAAAGTTGGAAAAAGAGAACGGCGCAATAACGTCGGCTCTTTCGAAAAGCTCAGGGTGATTACAGACCTGGATGTGTCGATGAATAAGACGGCCAGCGTATCACTTTCTCGTGACGTACCTTGCGAAACTGCATTACAAGATTCATCAAGGATCGAGCAGAATCAACATCGCCAATGTTCGCGGCTTTCTCCAGAAGATCCGTCACGGAGACATTAGCGAGTAACGCTTTATACAAGGCACGTTGCCTTGCAGTGAGGTCCACATATATATCCTTCTCAATCTGAAGACAGATCACTCAATAAAACTCAAAATATCAATTGAACACTGACCTTTTCACTCAGCTCGTTCTGCACATGTCGCTTGACTCTCCTTAGCATAAAGGGCTTGAGTATCATGTGCAGACGCCTCAACTGATATTCATTCAATTTGCTCCCCTTATTCTCTGCCGCATTTTCTATGTCTTTCGAGAACCACTCGTTAAACTCATCATGAGAGTCGAACAAGCTAGGCATGATGAAATGAAGCAATGCCCACAACTCTATGATATATGGTATCAGGTTAAGCACACGGAGGCGAAAGCATGAATTTACCCTGCATAGAATTTTGGATAGGAGTTCCGGTAAGTAAAAGTCTATTTCGACAATGGAACCCAAGAAGAGTTTTCCATCGTACACTAGACGAATTCTTGATGTTTTGTGCTTCGTCCAGGATCATATATTGCCATTTAACTCGCTGGAAATATTGCTGATCTTGCGTTACCTATGAGAACAATAATGTCTGCATATCATTCATAACGCAAGAAACAAACGCGCGCACCAACTGATAGCTCGTGATGAGTATATGGAAGGGAGCATCTTGATTATAACTAATCTCTTTCTTGCTCCAGAACTTCCGCAGAGTTGCTCGGTCTTTGACGTTGCCCCAATATGGTAACGCTTTAAGTCCAGGTACAAAACGGGTAATCTCTTGCTGCCAGTTGTGAAGGGTTGAAGCGGGTGCGACTACTAGGAAAGGTCCCCAGATGTCATGTGTTTCTGCAAGGTAGGACAGCAATGAAATCGATTGAACAGTCTACGATTTGGAATCCAGGAATGAGTTTACGGACGAAAAACTCGAGATACAAGGAGCTCGCCTTGCCAAGGCCCATCTCGTCTGCAAGAATGCCATTGATACCTTGCTCATACAGGGTAGCAAGCCAATTCAAACCCTTCAACTGGTATTCCTTGAGCTGTGCCATCAACATCTTTGGTTGCAAGATGGTAAGAGGCCCGCTCAGTGAAGTTGGATTTTGAAAGTTAAATTCGTCAGAATCGACTGGTAGCATGTGAACTCAAAACACCGTTAGAGGAGTTGTTCAACTTACGATCGACGAGTGGTGGCTTGGTTGATGATGGAGAAGAATCATCGGCATCGTCATGAATGTGTGCTTGTGCCTTTGCTAGCTTGAGTGCCTCGTTTGTTTTCCGTTCCAATGCCGCCTGAGTATCGAACTGCTGTGCACGCTGCTTGGCAAGAGCAATAGCTTCCTGGGCGTTGTGCTTCGCATGTCTATGCAAATTGGTGGGATCATCTGGCGTATAATTAGGCCACGTGGAACCAGAGACGGAGGAAGAACGTACCATCGTCAAAATCAAGGTCCTGAAGTGTATTAGGGTCAACATCCCCAACGTCAACGCCAGCAGGTACAGGAAGTTTTTCTCCATCGCCTTCAATTTCTGTGGCTAATAAAACGTCAGCGGCAGATCAACACCCGCAGCAAAAAACCTTCACTCTTAAGTTTGCTCCCCACAAAATGGCTGTAGAGTTCTGTTTGGCTGATCAAGAACTCAAGCTTTCGCGCCTGTCTTGCGGCCTCGCGCTTCTCCTCTTCAAGTTTAAGGCGATCAGAGGCTTCCTTCTGTTCGCGTTTTCGAACATCCCTCTCTTCCTTCTCATTCTTTTTCCAGAACACTTGCATTTCTCGCATCAAGCGCTTGGCCTTGCCCTGGATGTCCTTACTCGCCTTCGCCGTTTTCGTGAAAGGCCGGCGTGCTTGTATGGAGGCAACCTTGGCTACACGCTCCATCTGTTGTTGTTTGGATTGATATCCTAACGCGTGATATTTGTAGACCTAGGCATCATTGAACAGGTGGGAATATGGAATCCAAATAACTTTCTTACTTTAGCAATGTCCCTTCGGGCAATATTAGTCCACACTTTACGTTGGGCTTCCTCCAAGGCTTTGACTCGTTTCATGACTGCACTGTCATCCATTTTCTTGGCTTTTTTCAACGGCGGAATTTGCTCATCTAGTTCGTATACAAAGGTCGAATGGGCGACTAGAGGGGATACAGGTCGGGATATTGCAGGAGTAACATCTGCAGAGGCAGAGGGCGCACGGGAACCTGATTCAAGCTCAATCTCCGATGCAAGCCCGAATTTCTTCTTAGAGGCCTTCTTGCGCAGCGGTTTAGGCGTCAGCGAGAGACTGTCATAGCTGGCTTCTCGATGTATTTGTCTGTCCTTGCCTTTCAACTTCAATACCGTCGACGAAGAGAGACCGTCGGTCGCGTTTGCTTCCTCGTGGACATCGACATTACTCTCCGGGTCTTTGTCAAGTTTCCTCTTCTTCAAGGCAGGGCCTGTCTTGTCGCTTTGCTTGGGCACCTCAAAATCACTGTTCGCGTCCGATGCCGGACGCTTGCCGAGCTCCTTCCCTTTGTTATGTTTTTGCCTGGCAAGCCTGTCGGGATAGTCATAAAAGTCTTCGAGAATGGATCTCTCGAGTTCACGAGCAGCATCCTCTGCCCCGGACCCGAAACGTCGAACTCCACCGTCCTGCCGTGAAGGCTCATATTCACTTGTGTATCCAAGAATCGGCGATAAGCCATCGTCGGGGCTTGGCGCCTGAATTGCCAGAGATGCAGGAGGTAAAGGCATCCTGGCAATCCTGCTTGAATAATAGTGTGATATTCGTTGCCCTGTCATTGAGCTGCGTTCCTAGAAAAGAAAGTTGGTAGTGCCGATAGATAGTTACTAGGATATGCTCACCACAATACTTGCCTCGAACCAATCAGCAACCTGGTTCTGGCGTTTTTGAGTCTCCAGCATGTAATCGCTGAGCTCGCCAATCCATACTTCTTCACAATCCTCTAGATCGGAAGAGGCAAGGCGCAGTTCCTCGTCAGTCGTTCCACGATGAACATGAGGCGTTTCCTCTGCTAAAAGGTCGGTTCCGGGGGACAGTGGGCGAGTTGATTTCGCTCGTGAAGGATATACGCGATACATGTTCTGGCAGGCATAAGTAAGAATGATGACAGGAGAATGAAACTAAAACCTGACTCACAGGAGTACCTTCATACGTACTCTTGCGTTTCTTCCGCCACGCTGTATCTTCTCTATGCTGGGCGGATAGAGAATCGTGCTCGTCCGGTGACTTGATACGAAAGCCTTCTTCTTCGGGGGCAGTCCCGTCTATGTCAAGACGTGACATAGTAACATAACCACAAGAAAATGGCGAAGTTGGCCTACCAGCAGCTGCAAGATGAAAGGGGTGGCCTCGAGCAAGGTCTATTGTATGATCATGTGCGGGAGATGATCGACCACGAGAAGCACGGGTAGACGTGTCTACGTAGGAAGGATGGAAAGGAGTGGAGCGGGATGGACTGGCATAAGCTGAGCGAGACGAGCGCATAGGTATGGGATCATCATTCAGGATACGACTGAGGGACATGACAAGGAGGATACAAGGAACAAACTACAGGGTGACAGCAGAGTTGTCGTCAGGTGAGTCCTATTTACAATTGCATTTACAGTAAAAACCCGTTCAACCCGAGTAGCTTTTTCGGCTGTGATTGCTTTCAAACTGTTTCACGTCCCTGTTATCTCCATTTCGACTCCACTTGTTATCCATCCGCTTAGGGATGGATCATCAATTCTGGCCGTACTATCTCATCAAACGCTTCTGGTGTCAAGAAGCCCAGGGATACCGTGGCCTCTTTGAGTGTGGACCCTTCTTTATGAGCCTTCTTCGCACATTTCGCAACATCTACCAATCAAAGGTCAATCGCTGTCAACGTAGGATGTTAATCCACAAACTGTCATAACCCAGATGGCTATTGAGGATAGTGGCCAGCATCAGCGACTCATTAAGCAGGGTATTGATACGCTTCTCGTTGGCCATGATTCCGACAACGCAGTTCTTGGTAAATGAACGTGATCCTGATATTCAGATACATTCAGCATCCCTGGCCCAGCCCTTTTTAACAAAAACAGACCATCTGATAATAATCGGATGCTTCGCAAGACATTTTGAGCAATGATGGGTTTGAAAACATTCAACTGTTGAATATAAGCTTTCGAAAACGTTAAGAAGAAACAACCGAACTTCAAACTGTCCGCTTGCCCCCGCAATACTAACTGCGGTCTGATTTCCCATCACTTGTGCAGCAACCATGGTCAACGCCTCGCACTGAGTAGGGTTAACTTTGCCAGGCATGATGCTGCTACCGGGCTCATTTTCAGGCAAGCTTAACTCACCAAGCCCGCAGCGAGGTCCTGAGCCAAGGTAACGAATATCGTTCGCAATTTTCATTAATGAACAGGCGATCACGTTAAGAGCTCCATGAGTTTCCACAAGTGCGTCATGGGAAGCCAAAGCTTCGAACTAAAGATGCGGTAAGGAATCTGTCAACTTCTGCCTGCAACCGAGTTTACCTTATTTGGAGCCGTCTTAAATTCCAACCCAGTTAATTTCGAAATTTCGATCGCGACTTTAATGTCAAAACCTTTCACTGTGTTAAGCCCCTGACGGGCTGTCAACAACATGATAACTTAAACACGAGTGTGCTTACGGTGCCAACAGCCGTACCACCCTGAGCAAGAAGATTTAAGCGAGGAAGAACGGTCCTAATCCTCTCGATACCATTCGTGATTTGCTGAACATATCCACTAAATTCCTGGCCCAGAGTCAAAGGTGTCGCATCCTGAGGACGGATATTAACTCCGATGCCACCAGCAAGATACCAAAAATCCACCTAACCTGCAAGTGGGTACGTCCAATCTTTATGATGTGATCGAATGACTTGGCTTTGGCATCCAGTGCATCGCGGAGTTCCGTGAGGGCTGGCATCAGACATGCGTGAAGTTCGGTGACTGCAGCGACATGCATCACAGTTGGAAATCTTCTCAAGATCATTTCGTATTGAGTCGTGGAACAGGAAGAACGGCGCACGTATCGTTGCTGCTTTGACTCATATTGACATGGTCATTTGGGTGGACTGGTTTCTTTGAACCAAGTTCACCACCAAGAATCTCAATGGCACGATTTGAGATAACCTAGACGAAGCACATCAATATCAGATAGGTCGGGTTAGATATAATAGATCTACTTCATTAGCATTCATATTACTTTGAGTCCCGCTTCCTGTTTGAAAAACGACCAAGGGAAAATGATCCAAAAGTTTTCCTGAAATCACCTAAAATAGAACGATATAGGCATTTAAGACAGGGATATAATTGCTTAACTGACATCATCTGCAGCTTGTTGAATGGCCTCTCCGATCTTGCGATCCAATCCATGATTGATATTGACGATGGATGCTGCCTTCTTCACAATACCAAAGGCTTTGATTAAAGGTGGCGGGAGACGTTCAGCTGGCCCTCCAATATCGAAGTTTTGCAAGGACCTGATAGACCGTTACACGGTAGGCTAGCGCTTTTTATTATCCATACCTCTGAGTCTGGGCACCCCAATAACGATCTGCTGGAACTTGCAGCTCCCCAAATGTATCTTTCTCAATACGGTAATGTTGATTGGACTGGAACATAAGGAATTCATGCTTAGCATATCTAAATGGAAGGAACGCCTAAACATACCATATTCTTGAATGATGTAGTTGTAGAAAACAACTTTGAACGCGACCCATATCCGAGCGCCTCCGAGAGTCAAAAATCACGTGTAAATATAACTACATTAACAAGAAAAGGAAATTTGAATATACATTACGAGAAATGAAAGTTAGTGAGATGACCATGGGGGGTAGCAACAAGAACCAAATGCCGGGAGGCCTATGAGCACAGAGGCAAGTGCGTGTCTGAAATGATCCTACTAGTAACCGAAGTCAATTCCGGCCATTGCCGTTCACCAAAACACGGAACTATTACTACTTACCTCATAGTAACTTGCCGCGAAATGAATGATTTGTACCAAGTATGCACATCTGCCTGGCCAATGGTTGAACGTTGAATATTGAATGTTGAGCGCTTTGGGCCTGTTGAATGGAAATGATATATCATGTCGTGACATGGATGACACATTGTGTGCAATCAACAAACTCTCCTCTGGCACTAACACTGGCAGCATGTCAGTGGCCTTACGAACGACTCGATTCTACCGAGCCGCTACACATGCTCGGGGCTTGGCAACCGCTTCTGGTCTATCCCCTAGCACGTCGGCTTTTAAAGCAACATTAGCGGTTGGCCCATCGTTCGAGGAGTTCCTTTCTGAAGGAGATAAGGAGCGAGTGGTGCTTGGAAATACCTCAGGGTATGTCAACTTCCATAAATTTACGTGCACCTAAGTGCTCTTTAGCCCTCGGCTTCCCTCTTACCTCAAGACCAACATTCCGTCTGGCAATTCGTTCAATAAAATCAAGAAAGACCTACGCGGACTTGGTCTTCACACAGTTTGTGAGGAAGCCAGATGTCCAAACATAGGCGATTGTTGGGGAGGAAAGAAAGGTGCAACAGAGGCAGAAGGCAGAAACACAGCGACCGCTACGATCATGGTGATTCATTCGTGATCCCAAAACCGAGCACAGAAATTCATCCTTTTTTAGTTAATGGGCGATACTTGCACTCGTGGGTGTAGGTTTTGCTCTGTCAAGACCTCACGTACCCCACTACCTTTGGATCCTCATGAACCGGAAAACACGGCCGAAGCTATCAGTCGATGGGGTCTAGGGTACATCGTGTTAACAAGTGTCGATCGTGATGGTACGAGGGAACTGCGTCTTCCTCCCTCATATGTTGACCTCGCCTGATAAAGACCTTGCCGACGGGGGTGCTCACCACTTTGCGCAGACTATCCGTAAGATCAAGCAGAAGTAAGTAATGTCCTGAGAGCCTACCAGGAACTAATACGCTGTTACAGGGCACCTGAAATACTTGTGGAAGCCCTCACGGGGGATTTCGCTGGCTATTTAGATCATGTATCACTCGTTGCACGATCTGGCTTGGATGTTTACGCCCATAACATTGAAACCGTGGAAGAACTCACTCCCTATGTCCGAGATCGTCGTGCAACATTTAGACAGAGTCTCAAAGTACTTGAGCACGCCAAGAAAGAGGGCGTCCGCATTACAAAAACAAGTATTATGATGGGTGTTGGTGAAACTGCCGAGCAAGTAATGGCAGCCCTCAGAGGTACGTAGCGTCTGCAGGTGTGCAGCTCGTCGTCTTTTCTGAACTCAGCAATAGATCTGCGCAGCATTGACGTGGATGTTGTAACATTTGGTCAATATATGCGGCCCACAAAACGACACATGAAAGTTGAGCGTTACGTCAAACCGGCTGAATTCGACAAGTGGAAACAGGTGGCAGAGGAGCTTGGATTCCTCTACGTGGCCAGCGGGCCTTTGGTGAGGAGTAGCTACAAGGTACGTGGTTGACTGCCTTGATTCATCTCGTTTCGCTCTTTTCATCACTCTATCAGGCGGGAGAGTTTTACATAGATAACATTCTGAAAGGAGGGGGTTCAAGGAAACCTCAGAAGTTCTTGTCACAAGAGTTTACTTCTCCACCTCCCACATTATTGACAGTAGCAGATACCTGAATTTTAATAACCCCTATTCCGTGACCAATATAAGGTTGAATGTGACTAATAATTTCTCAGGCAAGCTGTAAATCTGTCTTCCTTTTTCCACACCCATACTCTTTTATAAGTACATGAGCGATGCCAGGACGTATCCGGCACCGACTACCACTCAAAGCTCCGGGTTGGTTGTCATCATCCAGCGTACAACCTTCGGTTCGCTGATCTGTCACTAGTCAGACCATATTTAGCTCTTGGGCTTGAGGGTTCTGCAAATAAACTCGGAGTGGGGGTTATCAAGCACTCTGAGGATGGCTCAGTCACAGTCTTGTCAAACATCAGACATACTTATATTACACCGCCTGGGGAAGGGTTCCAGCCCAGGGACACGGCCCTTCATCATCGTGAATGGATCTTAAAAGTAATCAACGACTCTCTCACCACAGCCTGCGTGTCAATTTGGGAAGTCAATTGTATCTGCTACACGAAAGGTATATATGTACCACCTTTCCTTAATCTGTCAGTGCATCTCCTCCATAGGGCCCGGTATGGGTGCTCCTCTCCAGTCTGTCGCACTTGTTGCCCGGACGTTGTCGCTTCTCTTTGGAAAACCTCTGGTCGGGGTCAATCACTGCATCGGGCGTGAGTGCTGATTCTTAACTCGCCAGCAGCTGAAATCATCCTGTTGTTAAGACATTGAAATGGGCCGGGAAATCACAGGAGCTCAAAATCCAGTTGTGCTCTATGTTTCTGGAGGAAACACGCAAGTCATCGCATATTCTCGACAACGTTATCGAATTTTTGGCGAAACATTGGACATCGCTGTCGGTAACTGCCTGGATCGATTTGCTCGGGTGATCAATTTGAGCAATGATCCAAGTCCCGGATATAATATCGAACAGGAAGCAAAAAGGTGGGAGTGGCTCGTCATCAATACACGCATCTGATTGTATATCATACAGGGGGAAACGACTATTGCCTCTTCCTTACACCACCAAAGGGATGGACATCAGTTTATCAGGAGTGCTAACATCAACAGAGGCTTATACAACAGACCGACGTTTCCGTTATTTGAGTGACGCAGAGGGCGAAGATATCATCACTCCTGCCGACCTCTGCTTCTCCCTCCAAGAGACCATATTTGCCATGCTTGTGGAAATAACAGAGCGCGCTATGGCCCACATCGGGAGTAAAGAAGTTCTAATAGTCGGCGGCGTAGGTTGTGAGTATTGCCTCAGATCCCGGCATACCAGTAGTAGGCTAATCCAATTTTAAACTCGAGGTAATGAACGCCTTCAAGAAATGATGGGAATCATGGCACAAGAGCGCGGCGGACAAGTTTTTGCGACTGACGAGAGGTTGAGACACATTACTTTGTTGCTCACCGCTGTCCTTACACACTTAACAAATAGATTTTGCATCGACAATGGGATTATGATTGCACAGGCCGGTCTTCTTGGTTTTCGAATGGGCCACGAAACAGTTCTGGCAAAGAGTACTTGCACGCAGCGGTACCGTGTTTCCCGATGCAACCCACACTAAACTTAAATACATTGGTCAGATTCCGAACCGACGAAGTTCATGTTACATGGCGAGCATGACAGTAGAAAGTCTATCCTACTTCCTCCGGCCAAACGCTAGGCAGCTGTACGATTGTCAACATTTGATAACACCAAATGCCATCCCTCAGGGTCGGAGGTTATCATCTCCTCCCCCAAACGATCAAACTGCTGCCACCACCATTGATTAAGAACATCGAGGTCCGGTTGCAAGCCTGGAGGCGTTATCCTCGATTGCCAAGGTTTATCGGGCAAAATATAATGAAGGCATCGAACTTCTTCATCCCGCCATTCATTAGGGTGAATGAAGCGTAACGTTTTCAAGGCATTGTAATACCATGGAATCGGTTTCCATTTTCCCTTAAAAAACGCCGTAAGCAGGTCTTGGTCTGGGAATGAGAATTCGGAAATCTTGTCGTGGGTCAAAAGGAAATGCACAATGGCTTCTGAGAGCTCCTTGGAAGGATTGAGTACCACAGTCCCAGAGTTCAATTGACTATAAGGGCGTGGAGAGGCATCCGTTGCACTTGGAGGCAATGCCAAGGGGTGAGTATTGGCGGTATGCGCACAGTTTGCAGGAATCCTTACATAGAAACTCTGATTTTGACAAGGATCAAGAAAAAGTAAGAGACTTACCAATCCACCGGATAATGCTTCAGTTTGCGTGGGTTGCATGCACAGACATGCGCAGCCGCAATCTGATCTTTACGGAGGACCAAGTCCATCAACTCGTCCATATTTTTCATGACTATCATGTCGCAGTCCAGGAGAACAATACGCTATGAATATATCAGAGGACGATATCAATGATGGGGCAGATACTAAGCTGACCTCGTATTCGCTCAACTCAAACCCTCTGTAGTTGTGGACAAGGTGTATCAGCGATCCCAGGCAAAGAAATAGACAACGTACCTCAACTTGCTCCAGGTATCCGTGAACCTGACATCATACGTAGCAAGAACATGCTTTCCCTTCAGAGGGTGAAGACTATCTACCTCTTTCATTAAAATCCCGCGCTCATGAAGAACAGCTTTTGCAGCATCGGGCAAAGATGGTGTAACCATCACAACAAGGGGATATTGCGACTCAACGGAACGCAGACTATAGTCCAGAACCAAAGCTCCCGGAAGATAGGATGCTTTAGTGAGCAAAGTTACGTAGGCACCTTTTGGTTTCATTGAGGGGGGCAACCGTGGCGAAGGGTGGTCCAGAATTTTTACATGTTGATTCGATTGATGACTACTTTACATAAGCCATCCAAATGGAAAATCAGAAAATCAACCTCACGGTCTCAAATGATGTATTAGCTTCTAAATAACATGGAAAAAGCAATGAAAGTCGTGTCTATCCGCTTCTGAACACCCCATCTCACAGCATAAATGTCAAAGGATTTTCAAGATAGCCCTTGAACACCGACATCCACCTCGCGCCCACTGCACCATCCACCGTTCGGTGATCTGAACTAAGTGTGACTTTCATGATCTGTACTGTCTTGAACCCACGGTCATCATCTGGGGCGGGTATAAGGTTTGGTTGCGTTGATCCGACGGCAAGAATACAGGACTGAGGTTGATTGATGATAGCAGCAAAGTGAGAAATGTCGTACATCCCAAGGTTAGATATCGTGAATGTGCCACCCTACAGATATAAGGTCAGAAAAAGATATAAATCTAAAATTGCTCAGATTACCTGGTATTCTGCTGGAGCTAACTTCCCTTCGCGGGCCTTCTTTGCGAGAGCTTTTGTTTCCGATGATATCGTAGCAAGACCCTTTGAGCCGGCATCTTTGACTATAGGTGTGATAAGACCCGAAGGAGTGGCGACAGCAATAGATATGTCAGCATTCTTGTACCTAGCACGGAAGGTAAGTTAGAGATACATGTGTTTATTCCCGAAACGCAACTTACGTTCGGATGACCTCTCCAAGCCAGGCAGAATTCGCTTCTGGGACATCAGCCAACGCGCATGCAACGGCTTTGACTATGAAATCGTTAACACTAAGCTTGGAAGTTTTGTCCTTCTCGCTCAACGTCTTGTTGAATATTTCTCGCAACTTCAGAACTTTGTCCATGTTGACATCCACGGTAAGATAATAATGGGGTACATCATGCTTGGACTTGGTGAGGCGTGAAGCAATAGTGCGGCGTATATTGGAAACAGGAGTGTCGTAGTAATCCGGAAGCTGAGGCGACAGCGGCGATGGCAGCGCGTGGGAAGCGGTCGAAGAGGACACGTATTTCTCAACGTCCTCTCGCACAACGCGACCCATGGGACCTGAACCTTTGATTTGCGCGAGGGGAATGCCACACTCAAGCGCAATCTTCTTCGCGATAGGAGACGCAAAGATGCGGTCGCCTGAAGGGAGCTCGGGCTTTGATTCAGATTCGGATGCCTCGGTATTTGGTGGCGAAGTGGGTTGATCCTGTGTAGGGGCCGCAGGGAGAGAGGTGGCTTCCATTGTAGGCGACCGAGAGGCAGCCTGGGCCACCATCTCCAAAGCATCTGAGATGTCATCGCCCTCTTCGCCGACGACAGCAATGGCTGACCCAACCAAGACATTTTTTGCACCATCTTGAGCCTGAAGTTGGTACGAGGTGAATGCGACATGAATTTCTAGAATATAAAGCATACAATAATTTTCGCCAGGATACCATCGTCTTGTGCCTCTACGTCAATCGTAGCCTTGTCGGTTTCCTATATGCTGTAAGCGTGTGATGAATCACAGCGGGTTAGTGTAACGCTTACAATCTCAAGCAACACATCGCCCGTGGAGAAGCTATCACCCTCTTTCTTTTTCCATGAAGCAATGCCACCCTCGGACATTGTAGGACTCATTGCAGGCATGTTGAAGTATGATAGCGCATTTCGACGTGCGGAGACGTGTAAACCTGGAGAAGATACCAGACATAAGAAATTGTTTCACGGTATACGGCTTGACATACGACGTGCAAAAACGCGAGCAGCGACAGAAGCCATGATGTGGCAGGCCGGGAAAGTGTCGAATTTTTTCGTTGAATATATCGAGACGTTTCTCTCGGTTCCAAACAAAGCCAAAGTCCCGGTATGCGCCGATCCAACTATTACCGAGGTCCATTGACTACTGGGACATGTCTGATATGATAGTCCTACCCGGACAGCTAATTCCACTTCCTCGTGGTCCAGTACCTCGGTCAGGCTTAGGTACATATACTAGGGATGCTCAACTACGAGCAAGTATAGTTGGGATCCCCCGAATGGACGGTTCTGTTGGTTTACCCGTTCTTCTACCTCTTGTAATTGGAAACTTGACAATCATCGTTTTCTTCCACGGTGCCTACCATAGACGATTGCGATTTCTCGTGTACGGTTTCACCCTCCTATGTCCAACTCGGTAGTGCTCGGATCGATCACTCGACTATCTCCACTTCAGGCTATGCTCTCAATAAGTGTAGTGGATGGCGTACCACTCCCAGCAGGTGAAGAATTTACCGGGGTGATACGTACACAAGATGTACGCGCAACCGAAAAAGACCGCGTCAAAATCGGAGATTGTTTTAGAGGTGGTGATGTCGTTCGAGGGATTGTGGTAGGTTGATAAGGTAATACAAATAACTAAGGACTGATATCTGGCTAGATCTCGCTAGGGGACGCGCGTAGCTATTACATTACAACTGCGAGGAACGATTTAGGTGTGATATTTGCAACAAGTGAAGCAGGTAATTGCTGAGGCTCAGGGCCAGCTTCACGGATTCACCTTTCGTGATATAGGTGCCACCATGGAACCCCTTTCATGGCAAGAAATGCGGTGTCCCAAGACCGGAAAGCTAGAAAAACGCAAGTGTGCGAAACCAGATGTCTTGTGAAATTTGGATCCATATTCCAAGACGTTGTCATCATGTTATCGTGTATAATCCGAGTTTCGCCCCGTTATGCCGGGAGGGCAATTCTGTACTGATAGCTGATTCCGCGCAACAAAACATTTAGCCATGTAGATAAGTGTTCGACGAAGATCTCCCGAGAGTCGGTGGCCGCGAGCCATGGTGGCAGTAAGAGAGAAGTATACAAGCCGAAAAGAGTAGTTACTAGTGGTGCCTATCATTGTTTCACACTGACCCCTCCATGTCTGCCTCTAACAGACCATGGGGCATGCTAGATACACTATACATGATCAACTTGAACATATTTCTCAGAGAAGATTTATGGACCATTGGTTCTTGACCTAGAAGCAGCCTACAGGTCTGAGGACAAGAATTTCGGGGAATAGCCAAAAGTCATCGGATTGCTACAAAAACTATGGGACGTGCTAGAGCAGGTTTGGACGAGCAAATTTCACTATACAATCATGGGTCTACGTGCAGTATTCGTTGAGATATAGCTATGTCATTTGAGCAATATTTGCATGTATTATTAGCCGCGCCAATTATATGGAAAACGGCAATAACTTCAGCAAATCCGAATTTTTTTGCCAAGGCCATACAACTTAGCTGTAATATGTGAAA
>QMFE01026462.1:3699-13700 GCA_003314665.1 Tricholoma sp. MG77 | reverse complement strand
ATTCTGTGCTTGATAAGGACATATTCAAGTGTTGTTTGGAGGGCCCGAAGAGACGACAGCTTTAGCATGCTGCGTTCTTGAGTTATTCTATAATCTTTCTCAAGAGGGGTATTAAGGGGGGTTTGATTTTATCGGTGAGTTCTTTACTGTTTTTTATGATTCTGTGCTTGATAAGAACACATTCTAGTGTCGTTTGAAGGGCCTGAAGAGACAATAGCTTTAGCATGCCGCGTTCTTGAGTTATTCTATAATCTTTCTCAAGAGGGGTATTAGGGGGGGTTTTCATTTTCTTGGTGAGTTCTTTACTGTAGCATGCCATGCTCTTGAGTTATTCTATAATCTTTCTCAAGAGGGGTATTAGGGGGGGGGTTTGACGACCGAAAGGGCAAGGGCAGCAAAGAAGGAGAGCAGGGGGAGGAGGGAAATGGAATGAAAAAGAGGCCCGAGAGACGTTGTTGATGTCTCTTGGGCCGTAGGTATGTTGTTTTCTCTTTCTGTTCTCATTTCTTTTTCTTTTTACTAACAAAGATTTGTAGATATTAATTAACTACTGACAATAACCACAACAGCCACAGCCACCACCCAAGCACCCAGAACCACCGCCGTGAGCAACTGCTCATGGGGTGGGAACGGGAGCACCTACAAAATGGCAAACGGTGATGATACTCAACCTGGAAACCCAAACAAAACACCTAAAAAGGGTCCTATTCGGTATAACACAAGTCAGAGGAAGGTTGCGAGTCATTCTAAACTTTCACCGATCTCCAGATATGATGGGGGGATTGATGCGAAGCTATTTCGGGATGTGCGAAGTTATTTCGAGATGTTGCGATGATTTTCGAGACGTTGTGATGATTTTCGAGACGTTGCGATGATTTTCGAGACGTTGCGATGATTTTCGAGACGTTGCGATATTTTTCGAGGTCGCGAAATAGGTCTTGACGATATCAGCGAGTGATGTAAAAATAGATAAATGATGTGAGAGGTGAACAATGATGAATATGAGAGGATGCCGATATTTTCGGAAGGCTAAACGCGAACGATCAAGTTTTGACGAAGTCCGAAGAGTTTTCGGACTGAAACTTGTAACTCAAACGATGAGAAGAGAGTTTTTAGCTCTCAACTGCTAATACTAGACTTGGGGGGACGCTTCCCTTGTTATTTATCATAGATAATACAAGGTTTTTATGTTACAAGGAAATGTAGCTAAAAGGGGAAAGGAAACATGACGGAAACATGAGGAGATGGAAAACATGTGGACTTCAGGGATAAAGTGATAACCAAATTGGAACAATAAACATGAGTCTAAGGAGTGTGGGAGACAATAAATCGAAATATAGACTGTCCTTTTGTTCTAATTTTCGCTAAAATCACGAAAATCGCAAAATATCGTGCAATGTGCCTTGAGGTGATGTGAGCTTCATCAATATAGCCGAAATGTGGTTCGTCAAAGTCGATTACGTGAGGGGGAAGTGATGGGAGGCGCGCGAAGTATCAGGGTCCATGCTGAAGTGTGCGAAATAGGATCGAAAAATGCGAAATCTTCGAAAATGTCCGAAATTTGATCGGAAGCTCGCAGAATAGCCAAAAAGGCTCAAAAGATGCCGAAAATAGATGCAAAATGATCGGGGAATGATCGCGAATGTTTGTGGCTGTGCATTGACTAACTTTGAATCCGCTAAATCGATTCCAGAGCTTGTACTGCAAGGTGGACCTATCAACGGCAACACCACCACCAAACCCAATGGCACCCTACCAGGATGACAATGGGACAATGAGGAGACGAGGAGGAGGAAGGGAACGAAAAAGGCCCATGGGATGTCGTCAATGTCACTTTGGCCTGTAGGCAGGTTTCTTTCTTTCTCATTTCATTTTCATATTACTAACAAAGCTTTTTAAGTACTACCTTAAGCTACTGACAACAATGACAATGGAACAGCCCCTGCCCCTCGCCTGCGAGCCCCTTTCTCGCAGGGTGGATTGCGGGGATGACAAAACGACAGGGAGGAGAAAAACGAAGAAACAGAGAGGAGGAGAACAAAACAATGGGGGAAGGAGAGTGAAACAACGGGGAGGGAAACAAAACAACAGGGGAAGGAGAGCAAAACGACTGGGGAAGGGAGATGAAACAACAGGGAGGGAAACGAAACAACGGGGGAATGGTGAGGACAACAAGTAGTAACCAGGAGCGGGGGCAAGGGATGATGACGACGAACCAATAACGACAGGAGGGGGTATGACAAACAACAACGAGGGACGACGGGCCCAAATGACGACTACAGTCATTTGGGCCCAGGTGATTTTTCTTATCTTTGTTTCTTATTTTTTGTTTAAAATATACATAGTTAGTTTAGATGCAATATACTTGGAGTTGTACAAAACCTGTGAGACCAACATCTGCCTGTATCTGCCTGGGTATGGGTATGTATAGTGTAACTAATTGGTTGAAAATTCAGTACTAAAAGTATGACTCGGAAACTGATAATGAAACTACACAAAGTATAGGTATGTATAGTGTACCAAATTGGTTGAAAATTCACTACTAAAAATATGAAACTGATAATAAAACTACACAAAGTGGATGAATGATTGCCATTCTTCCACTCTGAAAAAATTCAACCTGGACAGAGGGTTTTTTCCCCCCTTGATGGGATGAAAACCATCCCATAATTGGAGTAAGTCTCATGGTGTGAATTACCCCATTTAGAAGATTGAAGTCATCCCCACAGATAAATTCAACAGGGTATGAATACAGACAAATTTCAAGGTGTCTTCAACACCTTAACTCATCCCTTCCAAGGGGGAATTTTCACAACTTTTGAGGTATGTTTTTCTCCAAAAACCAGATGATTTTTATTCTTTTTCAATAGCTATAATGGGTAAAAATTCTACCCAAAACAGATTACTTTCCTTCACCTCAGTGGCTGAAATACTGGATGATTTTCCACACCAGAGGGTCTCACAGTGTAAGTAGTACAAAAGAATATATAAGTTTACTATGTAACACCTTGACAACTTGTATATAAATAAAAGCCTTGAAACATATGCCAATGGGTGCCAGGTGAACTTGTGCTAATAATTATGTGAAGTCCTTTGAGGTGGAGTTTAAATGTGCCAAACACTGCTGGAGGTAGGTAAAATGCATTTTTGCTTCATTTTCAGGATGTTTGTCCTCAGCTGACCTCTTTGACATACAGTCAGAATATGGGTGTTATTGATTACCAGTAGTCACAGAACACAATTGATGGTTTTCAGCAACTTTAATCTAGTGTTGGGGTTAGTGTTCAAGGGTTCAGTCTGGAGCTTAAAGGTCCAGTCCAGTCCCAGTTTTGACCCTCCTTGAGGGAGGACCAGGACTGAAACCATACAAAAATTCTACAAAAACCAGACCAGACCCTACAGGACTGGTCTGTGTCAGTTACAAGTCAGTTTGAAAACCAGTTGAGACTGGTTTTTGTTATGATTGCTCACATACCCCTCGCCGACACCCCTACCCTTCACCTACCTTCAATTTTTGTTTTCCATTCCTGCCTTTTCTCGTTCCGCACTCACATGCACCTGCACATCTGTCCACATCCGTCTGTGCACATATGACACACACGTGCCCCAGTCTGCACCTCTGCAATGTGAGTGTGCCATGACTCTCTGATCCCACTAGCCCTGCAGACACCTTGTGCTTGTTCCGCCCTCACTCCACCTTAACAGCTATCTCCAAGATTGGATCTCTGACTTGCATGCACAATTCCCACTGGTGTCCTGTCTTTCTGTTTGCCAAACTATACTTAGTATTATCATTTCCAATTGTATGAAACATCACCCCTTATCCCGTATTCTTAGACTTAGGCTCCACATGGTCTCATAGCTTAGGAACATGCCGCTTCTGTTAGTTAGATGTATAAGTACTTTGTTATGCACATGTAGAACTTCAGTCTAATAATCAACAACAATTCCATGCTCTCGCTCATAGTTCCCTTAGTCCACGCAACCAACTCCTTACCTGAAATAACAGACACACTAGTAGTGCAGGGAGGCGCAGCTCACCAACCCATGTAGCTGAAGCCAAGTCTGCTGACCATAGACTGTCACGCACTGCTGCCACTATTGTGTGCTTTGACCCGCTTGTCCTTGTGTCACCATATTTCAGTTCATAACAGTATTATTAGACTGAAATCCCTGATATTATTCTTGACCTCCACACTCATTCTTGTCATCTCATGCCTCAATCCACTCCTGTCCAAAAATGCAAGCTGTGAAATGGTCCAGGTAAACTTCCTACCTTGGCTCAATGTATATCTGCTGCACGGAACTCCTGTTCCCCATCTCCTGAATTGCCAATCAGTAACACTCCATCATTGCTAAGCCAGCTATCCGACCTGGTCCCTCAGCAAGCTCCATACCTCAAAGAGGGTCACTTACATCCTAGTGAGTATGAGCTGCATAAAGAGGAGAAGCAATGTCTCTACTGTGGCTCCACTGAGCATTTCTATCGCTCGTGCAAATACCCAAGTTCCACAGCATCACAGCACAAGTCCGCACTCGAAGAAGACTTAGACGTTACTGCTGAGGCACACTGCACCGAAGTGGAATGGGACCTGAGCGTGGGAAATGCCTAAGCAGCCCTCATTCCTTGGCACCACCTGAGGACTGCACTGAACCCAAAGGTGCTATTGCCAGATTTTGTCTCAGCGCATCCGCTCTTTTTCCTGTTCCTAGTGCGCTCTACATCTTGCTTACTTCTTCATCTGTTTCTAACTCTAAAATCATGTTCCATGCTCTCATCAATTCTGGCTCATTGCATTGTTTTATCAACCTGTGATTCATCACTAAGCACATATTGTCCACGGCGCTGCTCACCGCCAAAATCTGCATGTCTTTGATGATAGTAGTAACTCTGTCTTGGAAAGTCTTGTAAATCTTGAATTCCTGTTACCCACTGGTGAGAATCAGAAGGTTGCATTCTATGTGACTAATCTGGATAAGTCCTGTGAAGTAGTGCTTGGATATAACTGGCTTGTCCAATATAATCCTCAGATTGACTGGTCATTGAGCTGACTAGCATTCCAATGCTCCATGCGCGATACATCCACTTCCAATATGACATCGTCCCCATCTTGCGGTGCTGCCCTGCCTGCTTGTACACTCCCATCAAGTCTTCAGCACATCAGTTTATCTTGCCAGTAAATCCAATCTATGTTCCATCTGTTGCTGCTGATTGGCAAAAATCTGTACCGCAAGGTCGCTGTGCACAACTTGCGAGAATGCTCCGGACGTGGACAGACCACCAATCCCTCTGTGTGACCCACCATGTTCATCCCCAACTCCTAGTCCTGAATCACCACTTAGTGCCCTGCACATTTCGATTGTGGGTGCACATGCATTTCATGCCATCCTCAAAGATCCTGGTACTCAATCATACAAACTCTGGTTGTCCAATGAAAACTTCTGTGTGGGCTCCGCTAACATGTCAAGCGCCATGCCTTACAACCCTCTCACAGGCGTTCTGGAAGAGTATCACAAATTTGCAGATGTGTTCAGTAAGCAAAAGGTGCAGGTGCTCTCTGAGCATCGCCCTTACAACCTGAAGATCAATCTCAAGGAAGGGGCATCACCTCCATCTCATAGCCATCTGTATTCCCTTTTGGCTCTCAAGCAACAAACACTCTAGACATTTATTCAAGAAAATCTCAACTACGATTTCATTCACCCTTCAAAGTCCAGTCATGGCACTCCCATCCTATTCACTAAGAAGAAAGATGGCTTGCTGTGCTTGTGTTGTGACTTCCACAGATTGAACAAAATCTCCAAGAAGGATCGATACCCTCTCCTGCTCATCAACGACCTCCTCAATACCTCTCACAAGAAATGTCTCTATACCAAAATTGATCTCCGCCATGTGTATCATCCTGTGCGACTAGCGGAGGGAGACGAATGGAAGACCATGTTCCACATGAAGTACGGGTTGTTTGAGTGGCTGGTCATACCAGAGGGCCTCACGAGTCACCAACGCTCCGTCTGCATTCCAGCACTTCATGAACGACATCTTCAGCAACATGCTGGATGTCTCCATAATTGTGTACCTCAATGACATTCTTGTTTACTCCAATGGCGATCTCTTGCAGCACCATGTGATTGTGTGTGAGGTGTTGCACCGCCTCCACAAGCACAAACTATTTGCAAAAGCAGAGAAGTGTGCTTTCCACACCGACATGGTGGAATATCTGGGTTACATCCTTACCCCAGATGGACTCACAATGGACCCCGCTAAGGTCGAAACCATCACCTCATGGCCTGGGCCATGCAAGGTTAGGGACCTCCAGTCTTTCCTTGGGTTGGCAAATTTCTACCACCAATTCATTTGGAATTATTCCAACATCTGCATTCCACTCACGTGTCTCACATGCAAGAACACACCTTGGACCTGGTGCTCTGCCTGTCAGGATGCATTCGACCTGTTGAAGACAGTGTTCACTACAGCACCCATTCTCATGTCTTGCTTGCCTAACAGCAAGATCCACCCAATCACTTTTCATTCTCACACCTTTTTCAGCACTGAAGTCAACTATGATGTTCACGACAAGGAGCTTCTTGCTATCTTTGAAACTTTCAAGATGTGGTGTCATTAGAGCATATCTGCAACCACCCAAATTGACCATTTGATCAAAAATTTGACAGGTCGCAACCAAAATTTGAATTGGCTCAATTGGGTAGTGTCACTGTGACAGGTGTAATGCTAGTAATCAAACATGATTGATCAATACCATCAATATCATTTGTAGAGCATATAGATATGAACCTCAGGCTACTCAATGTACTTGTTGCCAACTTGTTGCTGTCCTGCCATTAGTCACACAAATCCCACTCCTCCCTACAATACTACAAGCTACAACTTTGAACAATTCTTTAGCCATAAAATTAACACTGTGTTTCACAGGTTTGGTGGGCCAGGGGGATGTCGCAACCTTCTCGAGAATCTTTGACAACTTTTTTGTTTTCTTTGCAGCTTTAGTAGGGGCTTGACATTTTGTAACAGGTGAAGGTGGATTGTCCAGAGAAGGTGGTGGGCCACAACTAGCAAGAGGAATCACCAGAGTAGGGCAGGGAGGTGGAACACTTGGTTGCCTGGATATGCATAGGAAGGTACATGAGTGAGTCCAGCCTGAGATGGATGAGAAGTTGGATTTGATGCTGGAAATGTCCAACCGCGATTAGAGTGAGCCTGTTGTAAAGTAATTCTGAGGATGAGGAACATAGTAAGCATCTTGAGAAGTAGCAGGTGGCAAAGGAGTGTATTGGTAGCTCTGGATAGGTTGACTCTTGAGCAAAGTCTATCACAGACTGGTCACTGCATAATGGAAATGAAATGGGGAGCCGCTTTCCTCCACAGTTTTCCTTTTCAGGTGTGTGACATGACCAAAATAGGGCATCAGAAAAATCAACTGAGTTGACAGAAATTTGAAACCCATTGCGGATATGCTCTATTACCTGGAAGGCTCAGGCAACCCCATAGATGTTGTCACAGACCACAAAAATCTTGAATACTTTTCCACTACGAAGGTCCTTATGTGCCATCAGGTGCGCTGGTCCAAGTACCTCTCAGCTTTCAATCTTGTCATCTGTTTCTGTCCTGGCCACCTCAGTGCTAAGCCAGATGCTCTTACTAGACAATGGGACGTCTACCCTAAGGAGGGGAGAAGTGATTATGCAACTGTCAATCCACACGATTATCGCCCTGTCTTTTCCCATGAACAACTCATGGCAAGTCTGCGCACAACAGTGACAACACGCATGCTTGTCACAAACACTTTCCCGGTTGTCCACACACATCATACTCAAATTCTCGACATAGTCAAGCTTTATGATGATATCCACATGGCACTCCCACTTGATCCTGTGGTAATTAGGGAGTGACACAGGTATGGGTAACACCGTGTGTTTCTGGTCAGGGGTATGTGTTATGTCCCATGCAACCACACTCCATAACTCCTACCCGACTCCAGATAATCATGCAACTATCGTTCCGTAGGTGCTATGCCATCGTACATCCATGCGCACTCGAGCGCAACCCGGGCACGTACGTCAGTGCATGGAGCGCACGCTTGTCCATCATCGACCGTGCGCGCTCTCGCTCATCGCGCTTGTGCCGCCCCATGCTCTTGCACCTTTGCGCTCGTCTCAGTCATCAATACTACCTCGTCTCCATGCCATCACAAGTCCATGTGGTATCTTCCCCTCACCGAATGATCTGCGCATCTCAATACGTTCTCGCATTTGTCCTCTTACTTGTTCAGTACCATCTTACTCACGCTTGTATTATCCGCCCTTCTATCCGCTTGTCGTTATCTTTTATTTTAAGTACAGTTATCCAAGCAATGCTGCTCCGTGCATGGAGTGCCACTTTTCCTACGTAGTTAAGTTCCTTGTAACTCACTTGTTAATCGAAAATCGAAAACCGACATTGAATGCTATTCCCGTTCTCATTAAGCTCATATCCTGCCACAACCCGCGCGCTTCACTCGCACATCTGCGCACTCACGCTGCGCTCGTCTACATTCGTCTGTGCTCCTCACATGCCGCACTCATGCGTGTGCGCATGACCGCCACAGTTCTCGCTCCGAAGTTACGGTCCACCCAGAAACCGAACAAGAGGTGCAACCCTATTGGGAAAGTGGTTGAAGCCAAGACCATGTGTTTTAGCATAGCTCCGCGTCCTCCCAACATCAGCTAAGTCCTCAGTGCACGTTCCTGCGCTGTTTCCCAGTACCGCTGAGCTGTATCCAATCCTTCCTACGACCCTGTCCTTCCCGCGTTCCGGCTCGTAACAGTATGCATGGGTATGGGTACAGGTTTGGGATTGCCATACCCGAGCAACACCATACCCTTACCCACAGGTTTAGGGGTATCACGGTGCTGATCACATGATATTGTTGATCACTGTCAACAACAACAACATCAACAACATCAACATCAATATCAACATCAACGAGCTCGACAACAACAACAATGACCCCTCCCTCACTGCAAACACGAGTGGAGGGTTCTCTGCTTCTGTTCTAGGCAACTACAGGCAACTACAAGCACCACCACCACCTCCCTCACTCCAAACATGAGTGGAGGATCTTCTTTTCTCTGGAACCAGACAATGAGGGACTGCCATGACAGCTGATGACCCAGCACCCATCACCACCGCTGTGAGCCACTGCTTGCAGGGTGGATAGCAGGTGCTAATAAGGATGCGGCACCGACCCTGGAACTAGACGATGATGGGTGATGACCCAGCACCCGTCATCACCACTGTGAGCCACTGCTTGCAGGGTGGATCACAGGTGCTCAACGACAAACCAGACAACAACAGGACAACAGGGATGGCAATGATGAGGATGAGGACAAGGACGAACATGGAACCAGATGACGAGGGACCGCCATGACAGCTGATGATGCAGCATCTGTCACTGCCGCTGTGAGGGCCCAAATGACATTTAACGTTGTTTGGGCCCTAGGTATCTGTTTATTCATTTTGTTCTTGTTTTTGTCACAACTAACTAATGTTTTAGATTTAGATTTAGGTTCTGATACTACACAGTGACGAAAATGACAAGCAAGAACAGCAACAAAGACAAAAATGATGATGGGACAACACTGACAAAACAACAACAACAACAACAACAACAACAACAACACCCCTCTCTCGCTGCAAACGCGAGCAGGGGAGGTCTCTTGTTCTGTTCTCGGTGACTACAGGCAGCACCCCCCCCCCTCTCTCTTGCTGCAAACGCAAGTGGGGGGGCCTCTCGTTCCATTTTCAGTGACTACAGGCAGTACCCCCTCCCTCGCTCCAAATGCAAGAGGGGGTTTCTTTTACTATATATTAATTTTCTATTCTACAGGCAGTGCCACCCCCGCCCTCTCTTGCTGCAAATGTGAGTGGGGGGGCACCTTGTTCTGTTCTCAGTGACTACAGACAGCACCCCCCCTCCCTGGCTCCAAACACGAGAGGGGGGTTC
>QMFE01026358.1:0-55699 GCA_003314665.1 Tricholoma sp. MG77 | reverse complement strand
GTGTGAATTGTTTATCTACTTCCAAAAATATAGATTGCGATGTCCGCTGATAATTCTATGTGCAAGATAAATTTCGTCTGGCTTGACGTCAGACTCTGATAGGAACGTATTACATAAGTATGTCAGGACAAGTTATGATATGATATGATATGATAGTAATAGGTCGACTACGTTATGTAATAACTCAGGTGTGGAGTCATCCGAACCTCGCCGACAGTAGGTAAAGTGAAGTAAGGTGAAGTAGAGTAGAGTAAAGAAGAAAAGGAGGAAATGAGACGATATCAAGTAGTGTAAGCTACGAGTACACGAGAGGAGGAAGATGGAGATATTAGAGATAAGAATGAAGGAAGCATTACTGTTTTCTTTTGGTGGTGTTGGTTGTGAGGAGCAAACTCACGACGTACTATACCCCAAATTCGAGCCGCTAAGCGAATGGAAGTCGCGTGACAGTCGTTGGCCAAGCGTTGAGTGAGTCGTTGCCGCTGTGTATGAGTAAGATGCCGAAGATTGTGATCGTCAAGGAAACCTTCGATGGGTGGTATCAATCCCCGATAATAGAAACTTCGAGTAGAAGGCCAGTGGATGGAATCAACAAAAAGGGATTCCAACATAGGCGAAAGGTGTATGTGTTGTTGGCGATGGGATCCAAATATCTGTTGATCCAAAGGAATGTTTACGTAAAGGTCAACGGAGTTTGCCGGTGGTACTGTGCAGTTTCTTTTTGACACTACACGGTGTTGTATCGACTTTCATCGACAATAATCTAGGTATGTCCGCAAGGTTACACCATGATCCCAGTGACCAGCTAAATGTATTATTTGGTCTAGTAAACATGGGTGCGTATAAGTACATTGGAGAGCTGTACAAGAAGAAACAATCCGATGTCCTGCGATTTCTTCTTCGTGTTCGGTACTTTCCTTTTGCATTATCCCTGTCAGCCCCTGTTCACCGTATGTTGCAGGTGTTGGGAGTATCGCCAACTTAACGTGATCCACCGTGCATCCCGACCTTCGCGTCCGGACAAAGCTCGCCGGTTAGGTTACAAGGCTAAGCAAGGTTTCGTCATCTACCGCGTTCGAGTTCGCCGTGGCAATCGCAAGAAACATGCGCCCAAGGGTAGGGATATCACTATCGGTGAATTTGCATTTTGGGCTTAATCCGAGGAACAGGTGCTACCTACGGCAAGCCTGTGCGCCACGGTGTCAACCAACTGAAGTTCCAGCGTGGTCTCAGAAGCACTGCCGAGGAACGGGTGGGAAGACGATGCGGCAATCTACGGGTTTTGAACTCGTACTGGGTCAACCAAGATGGTGTTTACAAGTACTATGAGGTTATTTTGGTGGACCCTAGCCACAAAGCTGTACGTGAATCATCATTGACAGCCTCTTCTTCATACATCTAAATTTCCGCTTAGATCCGCCGCGATCCAAGAATAAACTGGATCGTGAAGCCCGTCCATAAGCGCAGGGAAGCGCGCGGACTAACCAGCATTGGGAAGCAGGTACATGCATTGTATAGAATCTCACTTGATACCTTCTCTAAAACACTTCATAGAACCGTGGTCTGGGCAAAGGCCATCGTCACAATCATACCCCTGCTCGCTCTACCTGGAAAAAACATAACACGCTTAGCCTCCGTCGTTACCGTTGATAACTCCATTTTTGTTACATGTTTATGGTCATGTCACCTCGTATTATGTGTATGCAGTATTAGCAATCATTGCTCAAAAGAGGTCGTCATATACCAGAGCTTTCCAATGGCAAGTTGAGTGGCTGTAATAAGTGCTTGTCTACCAATGGGTTTGGCTATGGCATCGCTATCGTGCATATTGTATGGCTATAATGGGCTAATGTTCCAGTAGTAGAAATGGTACCTTGGTTTCATCTGCACTTGTGCTACTAACATCCGTTTTGCATTCGGACGGATCCTCGTTAAAGCTTTAATTTCAATGATCTATCTTCTATCCTCATGATGTCCTGGGTTGGCGGCTCGCCAAAACCTGCCCTAAGTGGAGTCACACTGACCCACCCTTGGTGTATCGCCCAGGCATCAGAACCCAGAGGTAGAGTGCTGAAAACTGGATTGATAAGACCAGCCATATCCGGTGCAAACTTGAACATCAACTCCGTCGACCTCTGCTGAACAACGTCAACTTGTCCGCCTCCGATCAAACGGTCTGGCCCTGCAGACCTAACAGTTCCCTGTGGCTCTGGCAGATCGGGATCATATACCTCCTTGAACAATCGCCCATAGGAATTCCGCCACATCGTCGTCCAACAAACCTTTAGTCCTTGATCAGATAACAAACCTTCCACGAGAGGGATATTGACGCTGTAGAGATCTACCTCTCCGTTTCTTAGGCCAGCATGATCTTCACCCCAGTTACTCCACAGATGTTCCGCAATGCAACATGCCAGCCTGTGCGCGGGCTCGAAGAAAGTTACCGGGGTGGGGTGATGAACAGTCCCGTACGACACCGCTATTGAACGAATGGTTGACAACGAGGAAGATAGTGATGCGCCGATAGTACCAGAGGACAACGCAAAAGCAGCTGTGGACAGTAGACTAAGCACGTAATGACAAACCTGAGTAAGGTTAACTGCGAACAGGATGTATTACGCCCGAGGTTTGGGCCCGAAAGCTGGTAGGCGGGACTTTAGCAGGACGGTAACGTGTGACAGTGGGAACTTCATACCACAAGGTCAATCTGTCCGCTAAAGAGGTTATGCAAAGCAATATTCACGCAAGTTGCTGGCGTCTGTTTCACTATGAGATTAGATAATGGTCGAGGGAGGGGATCCAACCACAATACCCCATCCAAAAGTATCCATTCGGCCTACGTAGTGAAAACAGGTTCAAAAGACTGTTAAGAGAAGAAACTAGAGCTTCACGGACTAATTCACCGTCTTTCAAAGCCCTGGCTATCTTTGATATCTCGCCTTGGCCATCTTCTTTTGGGTAAAAATAAGTGCCTTTCGTGATCTTTTTGATTTGAAATGCTTTCCCTGCGTCGTACAGGGTTACATTAAGCATTCTGGGTTCTCTTTTGAACTGACCAATCCAAGATGTTTGAGAAGCAGGTAAAACAACCTTGACGTTCCAGCCTAGTTGCTCTGTCAAGTGACGATAAAAGCCAAGGACATAGGGTGATTCGAGAAAGTTAGGGGGACCATCGTCATTCTGTAGAAGCATAGTAGATAGGAAAAGTCAATAAGGAAAGTGCATTCTTACAGTGAGAAGGACTGTTGGTGGGGCCATGGTTGTTGCGTGAGGAAAGAATCGCCACGAACTTTTGTGCTGTAACACTGTTGATTGTTGTCCATCGTCAATGGCAACCGCTGGTCATTCTCTTCCTATGCCAGCTCCCACCGACGATTTGACCAACGTTCTTCCGCCTTCGCGCCCAGACGACTCGGATTATACCTCCTTCTCTCCTACTCCATCCTTCGCAGAGTCGTTTTCTACTGCATACACCTCTTACACTCAACTTGATTCTAGCCAATCTTCCACGCCGCCAGTTTCGCCTCTTCATGCTCCTCTACAAAACCTTCGAAAGTCCCTTTCAGTTGACTCATTTGCGCCATATAACCGTGACAAGCGCCCCACGTTAGCCTCTCGACCGACTCGCGGCAACTCCACATCGGGTCCATCACGAACGTTTTCTAAATCTACAGACCTCAAGAGAGAACGTGAATTTCGCCGACCCGTCGATGAAGAATCTTCTGTTGACTCGGATGTCGAGCGCTCAGATCCGTTAAATAGCCGCTATCGACACACCTCACTGAAAGATCAGCCAAGGCCGCTAATACGAGGAGGCGAGCTACCACTTCCGTCACGTACACCCGCCCTCACCTCCACGCCAAGTGTGAGCAGCATAGCTAGTACCTCCACGAATTCAACCACTCTTGAAGATTGGCCTCGTCAGCAATCCCAATCCTTACAGTTCTTTCCCGGAAGAGGAGAGGTTTCACTCCCGCCCTTATCGGGACGAATACGGAGCGGGAGCTTAGGAATGTACCCGAGTGCTGGGAAACGTATGCTAATCAATACCCAAGTCTCCGCCGTGCGTTTAGAACGCTCTGCTTGTGTCCTAGCTCACTGAATCACGCTTAATGCCTAGCTCGAGAGCAGGGATGACACTAACCTAGCTGTTACTCTTGTCGTCATAGGTACTGTAGGTTGCGACAAACCCGCAGTCATTCGAAAGGGTTTAAAGGGATACGGGCTATCAGATCCTATTTCTTTGGTGACACCCCCGACGATGCAAGGGCACCGTCTCAGCTGTATTTACTTCATCTCAATCCTTTGTATCACTTACTAAAGTATTTGTGCTTACAGCTTCACATCACCATAGTCGAATAGCGCGTCACGACGGCTTACCCGACTACGTCCTCAACGTTATTAATGTCGATGTCCCCACGCGAGTCATACACCCGGACGATCTTAGTTGGCCAGGGCAGCTATCTAGAGTTGACGGTGCAATCATTTGTTATGACTCCTCTGATGAACACTCTTTTAAACCCGTCGAAGGCCTCCTCAGTGCGTAAACTCGCGATTCTTGGTCGTGAATTACGGTAGTCCTTATACCATTGGGTCTTAGGCGGGTATCGAGCCATGAAACTCCCATTCGTGGTCCTTGCATGCAATTCAGATCTCCCGCGCCAAGTTGAGCCTCAAAACGCATTAGAAGTGCTTCAACAATATGATGTTGGTCTTGTGGAGGTTGCGAAGGCACAGGAACAAGGAAGGGAAAAAAGTAGGCGTGCCTTTGAGTGGCTTATCAAAGCGGTGTTTCGTGATCGAAGTTCGTTCATAAGTAACAACTAACGTTACTAGGCACTTACTAACATGCGGTTTCAGGATCGAGTAGACATCAGTTCGATGTGAATTATCGGAATCCTGCATCTCCCGATATTTTACTATCCACACCTCCATGGGAAAACTCACGAACCGCGACGCCGACGGCGTCCACAGTGATTTTGCCACCCGACAACCCTGCTCAGCGTCAAATGGAGACCTTTTCCGCTCCTGCACCTGTTCATAATACGGCGCCTCCAAACCCTCCTTCACGCGTACGTTCTACGGGAGACATCTTGTATGAGCATGAAAGGTCGCAAATCAGAGCCTGGCATGTCGATACGCCGGCATCCAATAACCTGAAAGATAGCACTGACTCATCACGCGGTTCTGGTGTTGATACGATTGACCAGCCGGAAGTGATGGAAAATCAGAAGGAGGGAAAAGAAAGAGAATCGTGAGTGATATAAATATTTGATGAGAAGCTTCCTAAATGCTATTGTCAGTCGACCTGCTCAATGGGCAACGCTAGAGGAATTACTGGACAAGCTCCTTTTCTTGGCCGTGAGCGGGGATGGTATGTGTTGTTGTTTAATGTCCAGCTTGCAGGACTCTGATATGACTTCTAGACCCCGCCTATATCACACATTTTTTGCTTACATATCGCAGGTTTGCAACTTCCCGAAGTGTGCTTCTTGCGATGCAAAAGCGAATGCGGCAACTGGATAGCCCATCTAGTGATCCGATGTTTGCATGTTTTGCGCAAATGCGGTAATGTAGCATTCTGTCTAATCTTTGTGTTCTACTGAACGCCAGCTTAGGATCTGCCATCTTCTCGAAACTTGGATTCGAGATTATCCTTACGACTTTGCAGTCCGAGGAACTGCGGGTGCTCTATCTGCTCTGATCAAATCGATTATCTCGAAAACATATCTACTTCACTATGGGTCCGACTTCCTGCCATTTCTGGAGATGTTACCAAGTTTAGTTGATCAGGATGCTGCGTGGGCTTTGAAGGTGGACGACGCCTCAGACGCGAGTGACGATTCATATAGCCTATTTGAAGAGGATGACGAGACCCAAATATCCGACCTTGATACAAGTATGCCCCAGAATGATGAGCCACTCGCTGCGAAACAAAAACCGGTACTTCAATACCCCTCTGTTCCTTCCAGGGAACGCAAACCTAGTCTGCCGCTTCCTCTTGTGTTAGCTTCAGGATCTACTTTGGGTGCCAGCCAGAATGACTTCGCTGATACGTCGGAGAAGCAACAGATCAAGGATTTGGTTAGGTTGGCCCAAGAGGTATTGGCTATGGATTCGGATGTTATCGCCCAGGAAATTACGAAATTGGAAGTCAAGCTGTTTTTAGATATACAGGTCCGTTTGACTCCTGATCTTGTAATCATTGCATTGAACCTGCATCCACTAGCCGAGGCATTGGCTTTACTACACCTTTGTATCGGGTAAGAAGGCTGAAAGTGAACCAATCACAGCTTTCAACTCAGTGTCTAACCACCTTGCCGAGTGGTGAGCGATGCCTGACAAGAGTTTTCTACATTCAGATTAACGATATTGCAGGGTTGTATCCCTCATACTGTGCCATGAAAAACCCAAGGCACGTGTAAAGCAAATAGAGAAATTTGTCGAGATTGCCCAAAAGCTCCGAGCGTTAAACAACTATTCTGCTTTACGTGCATTTGTAGCTGGTATCAACAATGCTACATTTGCAGGTGATGAAACTTTGGAGCAGTTCAAACTCAAATCCCCAGAACAGGCCAAAAATCTTCAATCTTGGGATGTTCTATTACAGCAGACACGCTCGCATCGTGCATACCGCCTTGCTCTCAGGAATACGAAGGGGGCCTGTATCCCAGCGCTGTAAGTATTTGTTGTATATTGTACATTGGCTTTACTGAGATGCTAGAGCAGTGAAGTACACATGTCTGATCTCATAGGGGCTCACGAAGGCAATCAAGATTCCAGTCCCTCTGATCCTACGAAGATACACTGGGGCAAGTTCAACATGATGGGTAGATTCATTAGCAGCACCGCGCATTGTCAAGCCCAGTGCAAAATGTCCACCGACTATAATTTCCCTGAAAGAAGCTCTGTCCGTGAGGTTTTCGTGAAACGACCCATCATGAGCGACAAGGTATGTTTGTCGTTCATGAATGATAGAAGAGTTCTGAATTTCCTTGTAACCAGCTGAGGAGGACTAGAATTTCACCTCTGGATGCAGACAATGACGACTACCACCCCATTCCTCGTTCGACGGCTCCAACCAATCCAGCTCTTTTGCGTAAACTATTTTCCTGGTGATGTCCCTGGAGCTTTGTATGCTTATTTTATCATACCCCTACAATCCTTGTTTACTACTACATGTTGTTCGCCTATTGATCTTGTATTTCCTACGTGAACACGTGTGTGAAACTTGAAGTTGATGGATTGATCCGCCAGTGCTATCACTTACCGAGTGTTTTACCACGATTTACTGATCACTAAATTACACCACATCGACTACAAAAGTTATACTGATGACATACATGGTTCAAAAGATGGGCTTTATGGCTTCCAGAAAATCTAATTAACTCAATGAAAGGTGAGGATGAAGCAACAGCGAGCCCCCATGTCAAAAGTACCTAGTCTTTCACCACCATGTCACGCAAAAGTAACGCTCTTGATGGTGATCCGACGTCGGCATCTGAAACTTTGTTGATTGAATCTGCCAAAAATAGCACACTTGTTGGCACTTTGGTGAAATGTCACAGTGGGCCAGAAAACCACAAACTGCTCTATGATTATAGTACAACTACTCTCAGTCTATTGGAAATATATATTGCTTCTGTGAGAAAAAACTTGGGAAGGATTGGTTCACTCCTCATATCTCAATGTCAGAAATATGTGACTCACCCTTCATAATGTAGCTTCTACTGACCTCAACCTCAACCAAAAATCAGGGAAAATCGGAGGAATGTTCTCAATACTTATAACCTCTCAGATCGTCAGTTTGAAGATGATTGGAGATGTTCTGGGGCTTAAAAAGTGTTATCAGTGTGGTGGTGAAACACTATACCCGTGGTAAAACACTCGGTAAGCAATAGTATAGCCAGGCTTCTACCATTTTTTTTTATGAACTCGTCGTTCTCACCATTCTCATGGCCCACTCAGACTATGTCACGACGATTGACTCGGACTTGGAGGACTTCGCTAGCCCTATCATGACCTGCCCTCAACTTGCAAAGCCGGATGCCGAAGATGTTGACCTTAGTCCTGAATTCGTTTTCGATGTTTCTGGGGACCCATACACAGATATCGTTGGCTCCAACACAGATTTCGAGGTACTTGTGCGGAAATGCTCAAAATCGGTGAGTCCGTTGCTCGTCGTGCTTGCTGGCGTTTTAACCCGATTTCTCAGGAAACTATGTCTGTAGATGGGATTATTGCTCGACGGCGGCTTTCACGCAAGCGCAAACGGGGCTCAGGTGTAGATGGGGAGCTAACTGATGAAAGCGACCAAAGCGACAGTCCATCCGAAAACACTGTTCATCCACCGGTTACGTTCGACGGCGATGACGATGAACCGGATGATGATCTAGATTCCTCTTCTTCCGACGAGTCTGAGTTCGAAACGCAGGCAGAGAAAGACCGTAAGGCCGCATTCTTTGACGCTGATGTTGTCCCTAGCAAAGTCTATGACTCATTTCTGGGCATGTCCATCTCTCGACCAATTCTCAAGGCTCTAACTAGTCTTGGTTTCCATCAACCTACTCCGATCCAAGCCGCAACCATTCCTGTGGCTCTGTTAGGCAAAGATGTCGTGGGAGGGGCAGTCACTGGATCCGGTAAGACGGCCGCTTTCATCATACCTATGTTGGAACGTCTGTTATACCGCGAGAAAGGCAAGAGTGTCGCAGTGACAAGATGTCTCGTTTTAGTCCCTACGCGAGAGCTGGCAGTACAATGTCTTGACGTTGGAACCAAGCTTGCGACCCATACTGATATTCGCTTCTGCCTCATTGTTGGTGAGCTACCCAGCTACTTTCTGATAAATTCGACTCAATGATTTGTCGAGCAAGGTGGGCTCTCAATCAAGTCACAAGAAGCAGCTCTTCGTACTCGGCCGGATATAATCATTGCTACGCCTGGCCGATTGATAGATCACATTCACAACTCCCATTCCTTTACACTGGACGCGCTTGATATTCTAGTGTTGGACGAGGCGGATAGGATGCTCTCCGACGGGTTTGCAGACGAACTAGCGGAGATTATCAAGTCTTGCCCCCCTTCTCGCCAAACCATGCTGTTCTCAGCAACTATGACTGATTCGGTCGATGAACTTGTCAAACTGTCGCTCAACCACCCTGTTCGACTATTTGTAGATCCAAAACGAAGTATCGCCCGTGGCCTAGTGCAAGAGTTCGTGCGGGTTCGTGCCGGAAAAGAGCCTGAACGATCTGCCCTCCTTGTTGCACTCTGCAAAAGAACTTTCAAAAGCAATGTCATCATATTCTTCCGCAGTAAGAAGTTGGCTCACCAGATACGTATTGTATTTGGGCTTCTGGGCCTGAAATGTGAAGAGCTTCACGGAGATCTCTCCCAAGAACAGGTTGGCTTGTCCATTAGAGTCGTTTATCCTTTGTCCCTGACGAGTTCTTTAGCGTCTAAAAGCGTTGCACCAATTTCGAGGCGGTTCTGTAGATTTCTTGATGGCTACAGATCTGGCGTCGCGTGGTTTGGATATTAAAGGTGTTGAGACTGTCATAAACTATGATATGCCTGGTCAACTGGCCCAGTATCTACATCGTGTAGGGAGAACAGCACGTGCTGGTAGGAAAGGACGGTACGCAACATAGCCACAGTGCTGACCGAAAATAGCTGACTTCGGTCTCCAGCTCGGTCACTCTGGTTGGAGAAAGAGACCGAAAGATGCTTAAAGCTGCGATCAAGCATGGGGCCAGCGAAGATCAAGTCCGACATCGTATCGTTCCACCAGATATAGCATATAAGTGGTCGCAAACGCTGGAAAGCCTGAAGGACGAGGTGTTGGCGGTACTGCGGGATGAAAAACAAGAAAAACAGGTGGGCGAATTTCATACATTGCTCCATTCATCTACCTATATCCTATGGACCGCACAGCTTCAACAGGCAGAAATGGAGCTTAGGAAAGGAGAAAATATGATTAAGCACGAAGTCGAAATTTATTCAAGGCCTGCTAGAACCTGGTTTCAGACTGGAAACGAGAAGCAGAAGTCTGAAGGTTTGATGGTATATCTCCCACTGTAGCGCTTACTGACGTGTTTGTGTATTTTCAGCAAGAAGCAAGCAACACCATGAAGCCGGCGTTGTCGCTGAAGTGAAGAGTCGATCTAGAACGGTTCCGGTAACGGAAGGAAACAAGGTGTTTATGCATGATCTTTCTTCCTTAGGAACATCATTAAAAATGGATTTTCATGATGACAGCCAAAAAGAGACAAATTTTCTGGTCTCTCAAGAAAAGCCAAACGCCGGAAAATGACATTGGAGGAGGACAAGGAAGTTGGAGATTCTGGGGTACTGAAGGCTGCCATACGGTCCGCAAAACGATCTTCTCGACCTTCCAAAATCAGGGACTCAGCAGGCAGTACCAAGCCTCCAAGTCTGAGAATGAAGAAAAGAAAGGTGACAGCCAGTGTGTTTGAAAGGGATATAGGGTCGAAGGGGCGGGCGGGAGCCTGAGGGTGTAGTCCTCCGATAATAACAACACAAAATAACTTCCTGAATATTAATAACTTGTTGCAAAGTAAGGCTCTTGAATGGAATCACTCGCTTTCACTTCGCTTGGTATCCTACATCTCCCGTCACCAAGCCGATTGCTGGCCTCGGCTTGTTGCCCAGATAAAGATCTCGTGATCGTCATCTCTCGTTTGGGTGGCCATGACAGAATGAGCTTGTGGAATTACACCCATGGTTCTCGAGTTTGGGAGATCGATGTAACTGGTGCTGACGATACAAAAGTTACAGACATTGTTGGCTTGGCCTGGAGTCCCGACGGTATGAACTTGGAACCCAAATCTTCTTGCTGAGTGTTCAGTTCTGGTACAGGACAGAGTGTAGCGGTTGCACATGACCCACCAAAGATCACTCTCCACTCCGTACAAGACGGTCAAAAACAACTCACATTACCAGTTGATCCATCCTCGGCTACTCGATCTTTCCGCATCACTGGTCTGTGGTGGTTTCGGGACGAAAAGCCGACCAGCATTAATACGATACCGGACATTTTCCAAAGGAGGGGAGTCATTGTAAAGTGATTTGTATTTGTAATCTCTATTGAATTGCTCATTGCCGTCAAGACAGGGACTGCTCATGCTATCTTGAGGACTCTACCCCTCCTTGATAATCTCCAAGAAGACTCTCAACAATTGACGTTAGTTCCGCAAGACTTTGTCTTTGACGACTTAATGATGCCCATGCAGTGCAAGTGATTTATTTGGATTCCAAGACTCTCAGACACGACCATGCTCTATATCCTTGTTTCCAGACGTCATTGAGAGATGGCCAACACTACCTCCAGACCCCCTCGCTGCCTCAATCAACCCTCCGTCCCATGATACATCGCCAGACAAAACTAGAGAAGCCATAGACGCAGTGGATGACTCGAACGAGAACAGCCTCCTCGTTGTTTCTAATGATTTGGGCGACATGAATTGTTTTCTTGATGGGAGCTTCCCGCTTGGCAGTATTTTCTTAGGTGCAGACCTCGCGGTCATGTCATTAACAAAGTGTCCCACACGTCCCATGCTTCTTGCACATCTTTCGGCCAACAACAACACCTCCATATTTCTCTCGCCTGTTGTTGTTGGCATTCCACTGTTTGAACGAAGACAACTTCGAGACTTGGCCAAGTTGTCCTCAACAACACGGGAACTGGTCTGGCATATCATGTGCATTGTTCAACAGATGCACAATGTCTGGTGTGGGTCAGAAGCCTCCAGTGGCGCACAGGAGCTCGGTCCCAAATTTATCCAGGCTCTGGAGAGCAAACAAAAAGAACAATTCGGTCGTAAGCAATGTTAACCAACCATTGTTATCATTGTTCATTTCTCTGCAGAAGACAGCCCTGACCCAATGCTGGATCTCATGGCACTTCTTGTAACCGGCCGTGCATCAGATGCACTGCTAGATTTCTTGGGTAGTGGCGAGCAAATGAGCGAACGGGTGAATCATTTTTCCTCCGCCTGGCTAGGTTCTGACTATTGGTGAAGGGTATCCAAAAGTGGGAAGCCACACTCACTGAGGCTTTGGTACAATTACGTGACTTCTCTGAAAAGCGCCTAGCACCAGCATGTCAACGTTTACATCTTGTCCTCGAGGAGCTTCAGGGATGGTCGCACTTGTAAGCCTAATTCGTGATGAATTCTGGGATTTAATTTGTCCTCGCTCGTGTAGGCCTCAATACGCCCTGTTTGCACTATCGCCGCAGGACCTCCATCATTGTTTAGAATTAACAAACAGGACAATCGTGGCTGCCGCATGGCTATCGGCTACTGCTCGTCGAGAACTTTCTCGTTTCAAGGATTTTATCGCCTGGCTTCGATTTGGTAAAATTCCAACTGCTGTGAGAATGACAGCAAGTAATATTGATGTGACAGAGACATCTGCTGCAAATCAGTCGAATGAGCCAACTTCCGCTCCTCGCCATGATATATTAGAAGTCAACAACTATCTCATCTCGGGTCTCCCCGCCAGTTCCATCGATAGATGGTTCGAGGGTTCTGGACCACACTTTTCACCTCAAGATTTGAGCGTACCAGGGGACATTGACGCCGTCACTGATATCCTAGTAAAGGCGCGTACCGTGGCCAGCGATCCAGCTCAGATTGCATGGAAAACCGTGTGTATCTTTGCCCTATCATAGTGTTTAGCCTTACCCTAGCTTGAACGGCGCACAGAAAGTCAGCCAGAAGGATTTGAATCATCTCGATAGGAACCTTAATGCCTTGGTGCAAGAATTAGCGACGCGATGTCGGCAAGTATTTGATTGTGCAGCAGGCGCTTCTTCTCGCTCTGCGACAATCTTGTCCAGCATGAGGCACCTATCACCAAATTCCAGTCTGCCTTCCTCTATGTCTTCGTTGTGCATACGTGACCGCACTATCTTGACCAAAGAGGTGAGTCTTTGGAGGGTGACACTCCATGCTTCCTTCTGAAACAAGGTAGAGCTGCGAACACATTCAATATCTTATTGTTCCTGTGCCATCACAGCAAAACTTTTCTTGTGCGTTCGTTTATGTGACAGATACCGCTTTTGCTGAGATCCCTTGAACCCCGAATAGTATGTATAGCGCAACTTCGTTTCAACGATGAGGCTGCAGAGATGCTTCTTGAGGTCAACGTGGCGGTTCTGGAGCCGCTTCTTCCAACGGAAGGAGAAGGAAGTGTGGTTGATGTTGACCTTTTAGAAGTCAATTTTTTTGACGATGAAAGTGTCATAATGGTTTTCCGTCTTCGCTCTAGTCCTAGTAAAGTCTCGCTGATTATTGCATATTCACGGCTGACCAAGATGGATTTTCAGAAACAGCCTATATAGCGACAATTGGTTACCGCAGTTTAGGGTATCTTGCGCTGCAACACCAGGTTTACGTAAATCTACTCACTCGCGAAGATTTGATGCTCAAGGTGATGGAGCATTGGAAGACAAGCCATGTAGGCTTCAAGTACCTTCCCTTTGTAGCTGAGGCAGTACTAATGCTGCCACGCTTAGTTGCCATCGACACGAGTTCCGGTTAAGAGGTGTCGTGCATTAGCTGGTTGCAAAGCAGGGGCGGTCTCGTTTGCTTTGAATGGCAGGTTGGATCGGAGAGTGGCCTGCTTACTCGATGGCAAGGGAACAACAATGGAATCGATTGACCTGGAAAGCGACGGAGATGATGTGGAATCAGATGGACAAACATGATGGTTTCGGAGTCGCTTCCGACAACCCTGCATGAACGGCATTCAGGGAAGCGCTGGAACGAGATTGCGGCAAGTATACGCGATCAAAGTATGCGTTCAAGTCGAATCTGGATCCGAGGTGACTTTTTTGTGTTCTAGCTCAGTATGGATATGAAGAATATGAATCTATCATTGGGGGTGACTCGAGGACGAGTAATGAATTATTTCGGACTTCAGCTCGCATTGAGGCGAAGGATAGGCCGGAAATGACCGAGGTGGCCGTAGTAGCAGCGGGAAAGGGTGTAGGTTGGTTGAACCAAGCTCGTGAGGCAAGTCCGTGGGGCAGTCAAACGGAGATAATTTCCGTAGGAGAAGCTGCTTTCCTTACTACAGTTTCTCAGCTAATTTTCGAGAATGTCCTGCTGTCAGCGTGAGCGCCGCACTCCTTCAGGTCAATCTTAAATTGTCCACAACATCGGCTAAGTCGAGTTTTAAGGGCCGCGGACCCTTCCTCCTCGTGCCCTTTGATTCGAGTTCTTTTTTCCATGCCATTTTAAATCTCCTCTCCACTGGCTACTCCCTTACCTTTCCTCCATGCCCAAGTCCAGCTCAGCCTTGTCGCCTTCAAGCCAACACAAACCAGGCTCTGACGATTCAACCTCAAATTCCCGTATGTCTGACGTTGCACTCCGGAAAAAGAAGAATGCCGATGCCCAAGCGGCATTTCGAGCTAGACGAGCCAATTACATCGCAACCCTCGAGGAGACAGGTTCGATGATCTCCAAAAAATCTCCCTTGGCTTTTAACATTAAGCTCGATCTCGTGCAGTCACTAGCCTCGAGTCCGTCGTTTTGCAACTACAGGACTCGTGTCGAGAAACTCGAAATGAAGTACAGGAGCTGCGACATGAGAATGGCCGCCTGCGGCATGAATATCGAGAACGCGAAAAGTTCTGGAGAGTACTGTGGCAAACTAGAAAAACAAGCCAAAGTCCAGAGTCCGACGATCTGCCACCTTTGCCAGCATTGATTTCTCCGACACACGCTCAAAATGGACATATTCATCAATATGGGGGTTTAACATACCGAATAAATGACGATCCCTCGCTCTGCAACAGCTCGTATAATACTGGCCCGAGTCACTATCAGAATAGCCATTCTCCCTCTATGTCGTATACCGGCGTTGACACGGATCCCTCAAACGACAGCCCATTACACTCTGTCAGTCATCGTGGAGCAAAGTATAGTCCATATCCGTACTCTGTTCAGGGCATCCCAAGAGAGGGTCCATGGGGTCAGACGATGGGGCTAAGTACATCTTCTGGCGGAGAATCTGGGGCAGCAACTAGTAGCCACTCGTCCCACTCCCCAGGACATGCCGAAACGCCTACTGTGACTTCGCCCAACATGCTGTATGTTACTCGGTTTCCTGTTGAGGATCAGAAAGTATCATTGAATAGCCTTGACACTGCCCCTTATGTTTTTCCAAACAGTCGATCCCTGTCGCCAGTGACGTCAACTCCGGGGTCGTCATCGTCGACAGCCATGACCACCTCGTCGACTTCCATGAACTCTTTCCCTTTTACCTTTCCCGATGCTGCTGCACAAGAGCGTGCAGATTTCGATTACCGACATCATGTACATCCTCTTGGCACCGAAGTTACGCTTCATGGTGGAACTGCCGATATTTCTTTGCCTGGCTCTCAAAGCGACGTACTTCGCTACAGGCTTTCGACGAGATCTTCTAACCCCTCAGACCGTCCCCTTCTCCCTGGCCTGCCACACTTCTCGGGCAACGATATTGGCTCACCACATGATCGGGGAAGCAGTGACGGCGAGTCCACTCTTTATCCCCATTCTCGCTTGCGCTCCCGACGAAGTACTGCTCATTCACGATCCTCACGATCTCCATCACCAGGCGCCCCTCCTCTGTCCGGTACTCTCGCCGTCATTAAGGCCCAAGCCTTTGGTGCTCTCCGCAGAACACGAGCACGAACTAAAAAGTCGTCTGAGGGTGCGGCTAAGGTCGCGATGGATGTATTAGAAGCAAGAGGCATAGGAATGGGTGTCTCTACGGGGTCCAAGCGGCCACGACTTCATGACGACGAACATGATACACCCGACACATAAAGAGGCTATCTTTCCACAGTCAAGTCTATCACGGAGGAACTTGTATCTTTAATCTCGCCACTTTTTTTTGGATCGACATTGTAGATGCCCCATGCGAATTATACCACGTCGAACTTGTGCTATACCTGTATTGTAGTATTGACATTCCCTGTAATATAGACACTCTTGTTATCTTGCATTCAGTAATAGCTATACTGTATTATATTTGTTATCCACAACATTATTACATTTATGTATCCAGTAATAGTAACTCTCCCAGAGGCCCACATACAGTCAGTAATTTAGTTAAATTTTGGGACCGCCACATCCCATGGACCACTGATCTCACTGCCAAAGTCAGTAATCAGTGCAAGGGGAGATTCGGTGCGAAGTTGGAGTACGTACTTTTTATACTTTTGGGCCCACATAAGAAGCGCTGGAGCCAAGAAGACTACGAACACAAGAATAGCACAAAAAATGTTCGCTATTGTTCGCGAAAGCGATGCAGCGAGAATGACGGCGGAAAGCGACAACGATACAGTCAAGGAAGCTTGTATAACCATAGGTGAGGCCTGTGCACTATATGCTTAAGTGAAGCAATATAGAAGAAAGGGATCGACTGTACCCGCAGACGATGGCATAAGATTGGGAACAGCGCGAATATTTGAACAGAGAGCAAGATTAAAGCGAAAACCGCAACGTCAGTTGTTAAACGAGATGCCAGAACTACCGAGGCAGATACCGCCGCATTTTTCGACAGGACAGAAGTCAAACTTCATCCAAACCATAAGTTTGTGCATTCAAAGTAGATCATACGATTACCGTTCCCGAGGATGCGCACCAGGTTTTACTGAAGTGTAGTCAGATAAAAGGGTATTTAGAAGAAACAGGAAAGCAGAAAGCGCCCAAATGGAGTCGGAAGACGTTGCCGCTGTCAATGTCCTTAGTATCGGTGACAAAGACATAAGGACGAGGAACATCATAATGGATGATTTCAGGGCTTTGATATCTAATGCATATACTACATCAGCCTGAATCAAGACTTGGGAGAGATACGAACGAGTGGCAGAATTGTTAGGCCATTCGGCAGTGGGACGATTAAGAAGCACCCAGACGGCATATCCGACAACGAAGCACCCAATTGTTATCCAGACAACGGTGCGAGCATCCAACAATTGCTCCCTAAGACGAACGAAGGTTGCCAAAAAGATACATATCGTAGAAATGTGCTGAGCTACTGCGCACGAGAGCAACACCAACGGCCAGTATGTATAAGGCCTGAAGTTGCCTAGAAGAAGCTATATCAAGACATGGTCGAGCTTACTGTCTTGGCCGACTTACTATTCCTCTTCAAGGACGACAAGAAGGAAGTCGTAGGAATGTAGCTATCTTGGAAAGATTGCTGCTTCCAGAGTGTCCTTTCCCATTTTTGTGGAGATTGGCTTGTTAGATGGGACATTTGCAACTGTACACCTTACGTAATTACCAATAATAATTGGGCTTTCAGATCTCAGGGTAAGTACTACATAGGATACGAGCACGAAATCTACTCCGAAATTTTCTAGAATGTTTGGTTTGATATCCGCGCACAGGAAGTCGCATATTGCTGTTTGCACTAGTTCTCGAAATCAGGTCTTGCCCTGTCTGAAGCGTCAAATATACGGCGCTGGTCTCGCATCGAAATATAGTATCAAGAATCAATCCCACTAATATGACAGAGTCGTGAGCTGTTGATCTAGAACTAGATTCGCAGTGACATACTACTAGACCGTCCTCCTGCCGGGGTTGAGGTTTAGGTGGTTTTGCCAACTGTGAGGCGAGCTTTCCTCGGTTCGGGTTAGAAGAGGTTGTACCCCTTGCTTGCGCCTACATATACATTCCAGATGTTGTAAAGCAGCCGACTATGATGAGGGTAACTGACCGCTTTCATCCGGCGTTCTGCAGCTTCCGCGGCGGCGGCGCGAGGATCACTTCTAGATGGAGCACCAGGATTGGTCGGTGTAGACGGTGACGCCAGGACGGTATGTCCGGACGAAAGTGTGCCAGATTTCGAACAGAGTGAACCCATAGTACGAGTTGAACGTTGAGTAACAGATTTAATTGGTTACGTAATTTCTAGCGAGGCGACTCAGAAACAGGTATGTAGTCCCCCATTCGCACATCTCGGTCTGCGCTATATCCAAAACGTGAAAGGCCCAGCTCATACGTCTGTGGGAAGGGCACCCAGGACTGGACAATTGTTGTGTGCTCTCCTATCAGTGAATTGTCCTCGAGGTACATATATATGCTCACCTCCCACCATCTTCGGCCTGTGTCCCATGTCATTTCCGCACTTAACCCTGCTTTCACCATTCGGTTCTTGACTCCAGCACCAAGTAGAAGTCCAAAAACTGTCAATAGGAAGATTGTGACTACAAGCTGGTCTCGCGGAGAGTCACGCTCTGGACGATCAGTTAGCGGGATATAGGAATACAGGAAGAAACATACGAAAACATCGTGCTTCCACATCACCTTCCTTGCCAGTTGCCGTGTCTGGATTTATATCGCCAAGTGACGCCCCAGCACATATAGGTAGGTTCTGGTTCAAGCACCATTGCTTGGTGCATGATAAACAAGGTTGAGAAGGGTTATCCGGGATGTTTAAGTGTAGAATAGAGTAATTAGATTGGAAACATATGCCTTGGAAGGATATAGAAATAAACCTCAATGAAGTTAGATGGCAAAGCGTACATTTGCAAAAGTTGGTCGCTTCCCACTTGTTCAGAAGGGCATTCACTGGGATCTGAGCAAGGGGTCAGACAGCGAGAGAGATCGAGAACAGGACTCACGAAGATTGAAAAAATAAAGATGGCAAAGATAAACGGACGTTGGGACATGATGGCTACAAATGGCCCAGGTGCGGTGACTTTGTTACTGTGACATTGACGTCTTAGCTTTCATCCACAACGACTGTCGAAACGTCCTGGTCTACTGATCCATTATCGCCGCCTCGAATCCTCTCGATTCTCTAGCGGGTATCCAACATGTCCGCAGAGTTTGATGATGTTCTTACAAATCAACCTGTCGTCATTGACAATGTTGGTGCTTTAAAGCATGAGCAATTCACGTCTTATCAGTCTTTTCATAGGGCTCAGGAACCATTAAGGCTGGTTTTGCGGGCCAGGACCATCCGAAGTGTTTCTTTCCGTCTTTGTGCGTCTTGATGGTTAGGGTTGACCTTCAGCACGAGTTCTCATCTGTTAATGCTTCGTTTCTCATGCCAGTGTCGGACGACCAAAGCATATACGCGTCATGGCGGGTGCGTTAGAAGGAGATGTATTCATAGGAAGACGTGCTCAAGAATTTCGTGGCTTGCTAAAAATTAAATACCCCATGGAACATGGAATTGTTACCGACTGGGATGACATGGAACGTATATGGAGTTGGGTGTACGCGGAGGAACTGGGAACTCTGAGTGAAGAGGTTAGTTTCTGGTTCGCATTGCTCGTAGCGGATAACTTTACGCGTATGACCTCTAGCATCCTGTGTTATTGACAGAAGCACCACTGAATCCTAGGAGCAATCGAGATGTTGCAGCACAGATATTCTTCGATACCTTCAACGTACCCGCCCTATTCACATCTGTGCAGGCCGTACTTTCTCTGTGTGTATCATTTCGAAGCGAGCCGCTGTTGTATCCAAGACTTACATTCGCATCTAGCTATTCATCAGGAAGGACAACAGGTATAGTTCTGGATTCAGGGGACGGCGTTACACATGCAGTTCCCGTTTTCGAGGGTTTCTCAATGCCACACGCTGTCCGCCGTGTAGACGTGGCAGGAAGGTGATAATACCAGCTCTAACGTCCTGCAGGTGTCTCACCTTTGTGTCTTAGGGATGTGACGGATCATCTTCAATTGCTCCTTCGTAAATCTGGCCATCATCTGCACACCACTGCCGAGCGCGAGGTAGTTCGCACAATGAAAGAAAAGTGCTGTTATGTGGCCCTCAACCCAGCCAAGGAAGAGAAGGACACGTCAGGACGCGGAGAAGAGTTTAGACTCCCAGATGGAAACGTAGTTCAGGTATCTAATTCTCTTATCTCAGCTAAACTGAAAGGCATCCTGAACGTGCTTCGCAGCTTGGCCCAGAGCGTTTCCGAGCGCCCGAAATTTTATTCAATCCTGAGTTGATCGGTCAGGAGTACGCAGGAGTGCACCAGGTAGTTGTCGATTCCATCAATCGCGTGGACTTGGACCTTCGGAAAAGCTTGTTTTCCAATGTTGTGCTTAGTGGAGGCAGCACATTGTGTCGTGGTCAGTACTATTTAGCTTGATCTAAATTTGGGTTGATTCAATTCACGATGCATAGGCTTTGGTGATAGATTATTAAATGAAGTGAAGAAACTTGCTTTGAAAGATATAAAAATAAAAATTTATGCACCACCGGAACGGAAGTATTCTACATGGATCGGTGGCTCCATATTGGCTGGACTCAACACGTTCAAGAAGGTACGTCTGACATCCCACTGAATCATGGTGGGATGTACGCTGAATGTGTCGGGTAGATGTGGGTATCGGCGGAGGAGTATCAAGAGGATCCCGACATAATCCATAAGAAGGCAGGCTTCTAAGTTCTAACCACTCGGGCTTCTAATTCGCAGCACTTACGTCGCATCCGTTGATACCCATGTGCTTCGAGACCTAATACCAACTTGTTATCTGTACAGTAAAGCAGATATACGCATGCATGAAGTTGGTGGTAGGAGCTGGCATAAGCATATTGCATAAAGCATGCCATTCGAAACAGATGGACAAGAATCGATATAAGCCATACGCTACTTGCCCTTCTTGGGTGGCTCGGCAGCCTTGGCCTTCTTGGTGCCGCGCAGCTGAACAAGAGAATTATCAGAGAAGAATGGTTGCAGGGGAAAAGGGATTTACCTTTTTCGCACGATTTTTGCGTTCTTTCCGTAGCTTACGAGAAGGTTTCTCAACCTTTGTAGCTAGCCCAGACTGTAAATGACAGTTAGTGTACATTGGATACAGAACAAGCAACTGCGTACCCTAACCAACCGATATCTCGGTTCAAACTTTTTTTGGGAAGCCTCGTCATCGTAAATTAGGGCAAACCCAGTGCTCCGCCCCCCACCAAACTGAGTCCTGAAACCAAAGGTGACCACCCGGTTCTTGTCGGTCTTGTAAAGAGCAGCGAGCTTCTCTGATAGTTCTGCCTTGGAGACATTCGGGCGTGATGGGTGGAGAACGTCGAGAACAAATTGACGACGGGCCAGAAGACGGTTGGTGATGAATTTGCGCGTGCGCAGAGTGATGGGTGCTGAACTGTCCGCCTGAAATGCCAATTCACAATCGAATAAGTTGCTCGGACATGCAAGATTGACTTACCATGAGTCTAAATATTCCAAAGACAACGAATTTGTCAATGAGCTCGAACCGTTTCAACAAACAAGACTTACCTTTTACTTGAAGTCGTTAAGACCAATGCCAAAGTTCACGTTCTGGTGGCTGAAAGAACTGCACAGTACAACCGGCGCATTCCGAAATGACGTCACGTGGCAGCTGATGTCATAGACCCATACCAACTTTCTTACCAGTTTCCGTCCGATCTGCGTCCGATACAGCAGAGTTCTTGGGAAACGCGTTACGGCGCGAGGGTCGATGTTTGGCTGCCGTTGCGTATGTGCTTGGACTTGCGCTCCATGAATCGAGCTCTCTGTCGCAACCATGACATAGTCTATAGCTTTGGCGGCCCTGCTAACAGTGGAGACGCACAGTAATTTTCACGGTCTGTGATTGTTGGGTGTGAAATCATGCAAGCCATCTACTCATGCAGCCCATAGTCTATCAGTCGGCTCTGCTAACGACACCTTTGGTATTTCTCCGAATATTTATATATCCCTTGTCCAATTCCCGCCTGGGATACAAATCTTAACTCATTCTGCCGCTCACCTTTTATGGTGTATGTGATTTGACGGTTATCCATGAATGCATCACCCACCTGTAAGCATTCGAACATATCTAGACGCCTAGACTTGTGACCACTCCCTCGTACAGGTATACGCTTGCTCATGTACTAGGGATCGGTCACTGGTCTACTAGACGCCTACCAGCGCGGTCTGGTACATTTCCATTTCCCACTGATTGACTCCTCTCGCCGAACGTTGGTTGGCTGAGGAATGAGTAATGAAAGTTAATAACAAGTCAGCACATTACCCTTGTCTCTCACTCGGTTAGGGATGATTAGACGTAATATTTCTGCATTGTATAACAATATTAACTGCATAGAGTCATCAATCAGACTTCAGTGCGCGAGTGGACGACAGGGAAAGCAAGTCGTAGATGTACATGTAATTAGAGGTAGTTGGATACAAATGTACAATGCGGATTGCGAAGTGAAAATAGCGGTCAGACACAAAACCCTAGGATATTGATGTTCGACCCGCAAGCCATCGTTGACGCTTGTCCAATGAGAGCTCTTAGCAGAGGTTGAAGGGCGTTGATTGTCGCATCTGTCAAATTTTCGCAGAAGTTGAGAAAGTTGTCCAGGATACATTTGATTTCATAAACAACTGAACGGCAAAGTCAGAAGAGTTCTCGTCCTCAACATAAACGACTTACTAGGGCCAAGGAGTGGGCCAATGCCTGGAATGGCGTCGGTAATGGCAGCAAGGGCGTTAAGGGTATCTTTGTTAAGATTGATTATCCTCTTGAGGATTACCTCGACATCGTTGTTGCGATCATAGTTCGCAAGGCCTTTGTCGGCACCAAGCTGGGCGAGTAATCCTTCAAGTCCAAGAAGATTGATTTGGTACTCAGATGCTTGAGATACACAATTCCTTCGAAAATCATCGTCATTTTGTCCCACATGAGCAGATCGCTTAGCAAGGGACTCTAAAAGGCGGGATGGGTGAATGGGTGTGGATAGCCCAAGCAAATGTGTACACACTGAGCTTGTTGGAATTTTCTTCTGCCTGGTTGTAGTATATCAAAAGGTCATCTTGATGATGTAACGAGTGTGGTGTAGAGGAATGTGCGGCGATAGCGGGGCTTGAGGAACGAGAATCCGTCAAAGAATCCCTCCGGGCAGAGAGTAGACCGTCGAGTGGGCTTGCATCCCGAGTCGTATTCAATTCGGTGGGGGAGTAATAGTTGGGAGCTAGATGGACGCGAGTTGGCGATACCAGAACGGGCGAGGCCATAACACGGAATGTTGCGTGACCAGAAAGAAGAAAGAAGACGGTGGCGTGCAATGCGAGAAAAATTGTGTAAATCATTGAAGGCATGATATGTCTTGATGAAGGCGGCGGCTAGCGCTTTTATTCACGAACGGCAAGAAGAAAGAAAAGACGGCCGTTTTCTTCAACTTTATGTCCTTTATATACCACAAAACTCCAAACCTTATTCCATCTCGCGTCTGATTGGCCAAAACTAAGACGCGTCAAGTCAGGTGACAAGCAATGTAGATATGTAACAACAACAATAAATAATAATGTCCCCATAAAATGTTCAGATATCTGAGATAATAATAAAAAGCCTAAATACGGCGTGAAGTAACGTAGTTTACTCGAGGGGAAAGCAAGATTTTCCATCTAGCGAGAGCTCGAATCCTCCTGCACAGGTATAAACTAGGACAATTTTTTTTTAAATCATCTGAGGACAGATCCAAAAAGACTTACCAGCACAGTGCCCTTGTTCACATCCAACATTCCATGCGCCAGGAATGGCAGTACAATCTTCACCACCACCCAGGGATACACATCCTCCGCAGGATTCGAGCTCTGTGGCAGTATCCAGGCACTCATAATCTCCACCTTGTGCACCCATGATAGGACAAGCATCAAAACCTACGGGGCAAAGAGGAGTAGAGCGAGCTTTGTGATGAACGGATCGCTTGTAGTTTTGGCGACGTTCGTTGCCTTCTTCACTCCCACCTTCGTAGCCGTGGCCATCCCCATGGTCATCCCCATGGTCGTCTCCATCTCCCCCATCACCACGCCCTGGATAACCAGAGGGAGACGAAGGGGGAGGAGAGGGGTGTGTGGGCGCAGGCGTGCATTTACGAAGTGTTGAACTCCAGTCCCAGTGTTCGGGACATTGGGGTGGAGGTCCATGCTCAGGAGGGGGGTGGAAGGGTACACAGCAACCTTGATTGACTCCCCAGTAGTGACTGGAAGGGCACTTGGTACCTTTTGGGGGTGGAGGAATTGACGGGGGACCGCCATATGGCAAGCAGCATGCGTTAGGAGGATGCCTATCGCTGTGTTATTGCCAAATGTTCAGGCAGGAGGGATGCCGACGTACCAGAATTCATCCTGGGAGCATCCCTTCGAACCAACGGCCGTAGACGAGGCGAAGGGCAGGGCGGCAGCTAGAAAAGTCAGAATAATTCCAACGCGTGATATCAATGACATTGTATGGTTCGAGTCGAAACGACAGAGGTTTGAAATGAGTGACTAGTACAGTTGGGTTACAGGAAGAGGGCGAAGTAGGGAGGAACAGCGCGCGTAGATAGATGGCCTGAGAGTCATCATGATTGTTTTATAGGCTTTCAGGGAATAACAAACCGTTGGAACGCCATGACAACAAGCTTGTCATTTTCGACACATGTCAAAAAAGGTTGCAGCATCCAGAAAAAATTTGTGACACAGATCAAATTTTACCTCCATGTTCTAGTAAGTACAGTTGTTTGTTTACGCGTTGTATTTGGTCCCATCAGTGATGCTTGCCAAATGCCGATGTGCCGATTGAAATTGACCTGGCTTTAGCCGCTTGTAACTGTGTCAGGCCCGCCATAGCATTGATGGATGTCCTGAACATCACAGATGGAGCTACTCAACAGATGCAATTCAAACTCGTTGCTGCACCTGCTCCGACATATGGTGTGCCAGATATACATACTGAAACCTTGTCATTATCATGATATCAGAAAATAAACGATGGTTTTAGTTCAATTTGAACATTCTATGTTTAAGGAACACTGGTTCCAAAAAAAACTATAAGGGAAATAACAACAACAATGCGCGTTAGATACCCGTTGAATGTGCTTTCTGCAGCGCACGCGTTGCGAAATAGCGAACGTCCGCATCCTGATCGTTTTTCTGTTGGTCCAGCACAGGAACTATTTGTTGTTGAACAAACTCATGACCCTCGGGCGTTGTGTTGAACGTGGCGGCAAGGACTTCCAATGATTTAGCAACGTTGAACCGAATATTCGGAATTGGATCACCGGCGAGGAGAAGGAGAGGACTGATGATCTCGGCACGAACAATCTCCAAGTTCAAGGATGGCGCGATCGTCTGTTATGCTCGTTAGTGTGCCCGACCTGACTTGAAAGGTAACACATACTGTTATGGCCTGGACAGTGGTCATTCGAAACAGATAGTTGGGATGTTGCCCCATTCCCATGACCTTCGGGACTATGGCAACTTTCGCCCATTCAACACCAAAGACTTCTGTAAGCTTTTTCAAGTTCACGGTGGCAGCCTCTCTTATGCTGTAAACCGTATCTCCAAGCCAAGACATGCATAAAGTACCCAATTGTTCGTCGAAGAAAGGCTTCCCGAGCTGGTTGGCGAGCAAAGGTATATACTCTATGATGGCTTGCCTCACACGCCACGACTTGTCTTCGGCAAGCTCTACAATGGCTGGAAGGAGGCTCTCAGATAATAAATCGATGCCGATAACTGTAAAAGGATCAGTGAACGCACCGGGGTTGCGAAAATGGTCTAACCTGAATTAACAGTCTCAAGCTTGCTGATAATGTTCAGTCTCACTTCCGGAAAGTCGTCCTTCAGAAGATGTAGGAATAATGGTAGTAAATGTTCGATAGTTGGCTCCTTTCCCAGTAATGGCGCAAGTCCACTGATCTGGTTCGCAAGCGCAGCACGGACGTGCTGTGAGGAATCCTGTGAGAGGTCTCGCACGCATGGAACTATCCGCGCAAGGATAACCTCTTTATCGAGAAGCTTAGAAAATCCTTTTGCATTCTTGTCAACAATACCAGGCACGCGGAGTAAAAGCCTGACGCACCTGGGATCTGACCCGCTGCAGCAGTCCGGACCTCCGCTTCATTATCTTTCAACAATTGAACGTACTGTCCAATCAGCTCCTCCCGCACGAGCTCTATGCCAACGGCTTCAGCAAGCTACACCAACATTCAGTGGTAAGAATAGGTCATATCTGGAGCTACGTACCTCATTGAAGTGATTTGCTGCCATATATCGCACACGCCAACTTTTGTCCCCGATACTGTGTCTGATTTGTTTCAAGAGTTGCTCCTTTACCTCAGCTGGCGACATCCGTTGTGCAAGGACAATCAGATCCTCAACAGTCAAAAGCCGCACAGAATCTTGATCGTCGGACTGGAGTCTACGGTAGATGGGTAAACCATCTGATAGGATATGGGGTTTCGCAAAATGAGTCAAAAGTGGCTAGATTGTACGTTAGGTCGAATATTGACTTTGAAGTTATTAGGCAATATATGATGCGTACCCCAAGCCACTTTGCCGCGGCACGCCGTACCATGGGGGTATCATCGGAACCTAGCGCTGAAAAGCTTTTCCGCAAGTCGTCTTGAATGGCTAGTGCGACCTTGGGATAAACAGCCGCGTAGAGTGCGGCGGATGATGTCCGAGATGTAAACCATTCTCCCTGAGAGAGTCTCTTTAGAAGAGGTATATAATGCTCTTCGAGTTGACTTTGGGAAAGAACAGCAGCGACTTTGGCGATTGATTCGGCAGCCTAGATAAACATAAGGACATGGGATCCCGCAGTTGGAGCCAAAAGCATACCTTGTCACGGACTAGAGTTTCCTCGACCGTAGAAAGATGCTCCAGCGGTCCCAATAGAAGATGAGCAAACGCCTTTCCCCCTATATATTCTTCGAAATTTTTCCCCAATTCTTCTGCTAATGCAAGCAGGACCTCGTCTTCATCGTCGACGGATTCTTGAAGAAATGGCACCAGCTCATCCCGTGAACGATCGGGTCCAAGAGCAAGGGCTATAGTGGGAATACTATGGATGGCATTCAGGCGCAACTGAACATCTTCAGACCGAAGCTCATCCATGAGGATGGCAATCGGAGCAATCTGCCACGGACAAGGTTAATATTGGATCCACATCAGGATCACACAGAGCAACAGACATCTTCGACAGGAAATCCGGGGTCCATATTGACGAGTTTGACGAGTTTGAAACGCGTTGAGGTGGCTGATCAAGTAGTAAGAGCACGGTGTGGAATGGTTAGAAGATTGACTCCTTATTCCATGCGATATCAAGGCACGTGTTGAAGCATTCACTCCTTAATTAGTTCCAAGTAGTACGCCGGAAACTCGCGAGACTCTGATAAAATCTCTCGGTCGTCATGTCTGGCTCAGACAGAGTGCTACTCAAGCATCCTAAGGTATAAAGCCGTTCTTGTCGATGATCACACCCCTTGACCGATTTCCTTCTGTCCAGGGATCCAGTGTCGAAATATTACTTTATGGTGCAACAATTATCTCTTGGAAGTCTGGCAGCGGACGAACAGCAGAACCTATTGAAAGACTTTTCCTATCCTCAAAAGCTGCGCTTGACGGCTCGAAACCCGTCAGAGGCGGCATTCCAGTCGTGTTTCCTTGTTTCGGGGCACCCGTTCACCCAGATCATACTCAACTGAGTCAGCACGGATTTGCCAGGAGCGAGGTCTGGACATGGGACAGAGTCATCACAGACAATGACGAGGTATCTGTTGCATTAAGTGCGTCAAGCTCTTTCGGTTGTACTTGACTCATGACTGTCTAGCTCTTGGGCAAACCGAAAAGATATTCAAGGTCTACAAGAAACAATTTCATCTCAAATATATTGTAACTTTAGCGGAGCATCACCTCAGCACAGAGCTCCACATAAAAAACCCATCTACGCTTGAAGTGACTGGGCTGCCCAAAGTTCTGGAATTCCAAGCACTCCTCCACAATTACATCAGAGCGCCTTCCGCCCAAGTCCTTATTAGGCCGCTAAGCCAGTTGTCGTATTATGACAAAACGGAAGCCACAGAAGAGGGACGGTTCACAGCCAAGGTCGAAACTAGGGCAGCTGTAGATGTCAAGACATACACTGACTCTGTGTACGAGAACGCCGGTCAGAAGTACGACCTGCAGTGGGCCGATGATGTCATTACCATTAATTCAACCAACTTCAAGGATGTGGTTGTGTGGAATCCGCAAGAGAATGGCAGGAAGATGTCTGATATGGAAGACAACGGATGGTACGTGATGGATCGTCATTCTTTGTCCTCTCCTAAATGTGGGTATAGGGAGCGCTATGTATGTGTGGAACCAGGCTGTGTGCGAGGTTTTGTCAAACTTGAAGCAGGCCAAGATTGGGTGGGACGACAAGTTCTAAATACATCTGATTAGGTAATCTGGGACCTGAACTTGTACTACCACCACCACCACTGGCATGGAATATCTATTTTATTTATTCGCTCTCGATCTTTCCTTGTAACTTGGGCTTTTGTGTATAATGTCTTCGGCTAGCGAGTGCAGCCATTCCTCCCAGAAACCTGCTCTGCGTGTCCAAATCACGCACATTGATCATACTCTCGTCCAACCTGGTTCTCTGGACAACTCATTCCTCCCTCACGTCCCTGTAATCCGTATATTTGGCGCTTCATCTCTCGGGAAGAAGACCTGTCTTCATGTCCATCAAGTGTTCCCTTACTTCTTTGTAGAATATACTGGCAAATTGAACGTAACCTATGGTCAGTCATATCCTTCAAGGTTTGTGCAAATCCGACCTTTTTTGTCTAGTGAATCGTTACATCACAAAATTGACTCATTCATTGGACCATGCTATTGCTTTATCGTTCAAACGCAACCCTCTTTCACCCAATGCTCGATATATCCGCGCTATCATGCTCGTGAAAGGCGTTCATTTTTATGGCTTTCATTCCTCATATTCGCCGTTCTTGAAGATTCTAGTTGCCGATCCTGCATGTATCAATCGTGCAGCCACGATCTTACAGTCTGGGGCGGTAATGGGAACGTGGTTTCATGTTTTTGAAAGCCATCTCAGTTACATCTTGCAGTTTATGTGCGATTTCGGTTTATACGGATGTGGGTGGATCGACGTCAGCGGTGCCCTTGAACGCAATGGCTCTGATAGCTCTGAAGTGGATGAAGTCCATTTCAGTCATTCTCCGTATTTCCGTCAATCTCGCATGCCTCTCGAGGTGGATGTCATTGCTCCACAAATTCTGAACAGGCATCGTATAGTTGCTCGTAACCTGCACCACAAGCTCGAAATCCCAGCACCACCTCTACCTGCCGAACCCCTTGTTTTAAGCGTCCGAGAATTATGGGAAGACGAACGCGCGCGTCGTCGCGCCCTTGGACTCAATCCATCTCCAGAAATTCCTGCTGACCCAAGTGACTCCTCCCGAGCCCCTGGCGGTAACTGGGTTTCGGAGGCTCGGTGGTGGGAAGAACTGCGCTCGAGAATTGAAAGGGAGAGGAGTGAGGCAGGGGCTTTCCCTTCCACCGAGCCTAACAATTGGCAGAACTGGACGATGAGCACATTCGAAAGCGTAGAGGCCTTATGGGATGAGTCTTGGAGAGTGTGGCAGCCTACGAGACATTACGAGCAAGAACCGAAGTCAACCCAGGAAGCTTCACAAGAATACACGAACGCTATCCAAGAGGCGCCGGGTGCTCTCGATGAAGTTACAGAAACTGACCATCATAGTGACATCGAAGTCGACTTTTCTATGCTGTCTAGCCAGGAAATCAGTGAGTTGTTTGAACGAGAGGAAACAGAGCGGGCCCGACTGCTAGGGGATGATGAACCACATGCTGATGAAGATGAACCTGACGTGTATGGCGACGAAACTATACTCAATGCAGATTTACCCGTGCAAGCTGATTCTCAACTGACTGGGCAAATTTTTGCAACGTTTGTCACTTATTTATTAGGGATTGATGTGGTTTTAATCGTTGGCAAAGCTCGCATGATCCTTTTCAGCAAGAGTCCCACGGTTCTGGTGGTTCTCGGGCGGTTGAATATCGTTTAGCAAGGTATTGAATTCGCTTATTCATAAGAACTTTTACTCATCTTCTCATAAGCCCTCCGCATATTGACACCGACCGAAGCCCTCCCGTAACCCCCACTAAGTTTGCAAATATTTGCTTTTTGTATTGCTGGATTCACGTTTATTCTTATTTCAGGATGCCCTTAGAGACATGCTTGGAGTCGCATGACGTTCCAACAAGGTACAATATTTAATAGTTACGGAATACATATGCTTATGGCGTTCTAGCAACAGTGCTCCTATCAACGATGCAGACGAGGCTGCGGGACGGTTATCTGGGTGCGCAGCAGTGAACTTATTGATTCAACTCATCAATTTCTCAAACCTGTGTGCCTAGATCCCAACAAGAACAGAGCGGCAAAGGTTCCACCCACAGACTGTTGGATGAGGTTGATGATTACCTGAGGCCTTCAAAGAGACGCAGGCTCAGTTTCAATCTACATCCAGGTGCTTCGCACTCGTCATATTTTTCTTCGCCTTTGCTGGCACCTGTGCCCACCGCCAAGCGCACCCTCGTGAAACCCATTCGAGTTTCTTACGCATTCCGCACCATTAAGGCACACAATTTTAATAGTTACACTTATGCGCATGCTCCGCCTAAGACTCTGGAACTCCTGGAAACCCTTGGCGACAATATTCCAAACAAAATCTATCAGCCTCCTCACTACTCTCGCACATGTGACATTCCTGAAAGGCCACAAGAATATGCTGGGCTATTGTATCATCTACAAGAGGGCCAAGGCATCTGCGGCCTTGAGTATTGGGATGAATTTGTTGGATTGCAAGAAACTGTATTTCGTGAACCGGAGTTTGACCCTGCCGAGGTTGGAGGTTGGGAATACGCTAGCGGTCCACCAAGTGTGAAGGAAGTCAAGCACTGGATTGCATCTCAGAATGACAATTTACATAACAAGGTTCAGCTGTGTAGCTCTCGGTCTCAGGTGAGTTCATAATGTTCGACTAGATGCTAGTATCAATTTTTCAGATTGAGGGACCAACGCCGGCCAATGTCTACGGGCTCAAAAACACATTAGGGACAACAACTTTAGATGCACCTCGTGAAAGACAAGTAATGGCTCTGTTATCGCTCGAAGTTTTTGGTAATTACTTGAGTTATTTAATCTTTCTATTACCGTCTTATTTTCTCATAGTCCCCACGCGCGAAGAACATGTTCCAGATCCAGACGTCGACGAAATCCTGGCCGTGTTTTACACCTACAAAGATTTTGAAGGAGGTACTCCCCAGACTGGTATAGTTACCATTCAAGACACTCAGCTTGATCAACAACGACTTAAGGACGTCCAACTTGAGGCCGTTCCAAGCGAGTTTGAGCTGATAAACAGGGTGGTTGACATTGTTGTAGAACTTGATCCAGATATTCTCGTCGGATGGGAAGTTCAGCGCGCCTCGTGGGGGTACTTTAATGCACGAGGTCAACAATACGGTGGTTATTGCTTACTGTTTGCGCGACCCCCCGTTGACCGGCGAGCAATGTAGGCTTTGATGTTTGTGATCTCATCTCTCGTGCTCCGGCTTCACGCACCACTATCGCTGACCAATGGGCAATGCGACACACTTCTACATTCCGAGTTGCTGGGCGCCATGTTTTGAACTTGTGGCGCATAATGCGTTCAGAACAAACACTTACCAGCTACACGTTGGAAAACATTGCATTCCATGTTTTGCAACAAAGGTATTACCCACCCAGCACTTACGTATGCAATGTTCGCTGAAATGTGGCAGAGTACCTAGATATGCCTATTCAACATTGTCAGATTGGCATCGCAGCACTGTTCCCGCCCACTCGGCTCGTATTTTGCGGTACTTCTCAAATCGCACTGCAATGATCTTGAATATTCTCGAGGAATCCGACGTCATCACAAAAACTGCGTAAGGCACCATTCTCTCTTTGGTATAATGTACATAACTATGGAATTAGTGAATTTGCCCGGGTATTTGGGGTTGATTTTTTCTCCGTTATCAGTCGTGGTTCTCAGTTCAAAGTTGAATCTTTCATGTTCAGAATCGCTAAACCTGAAAGTTTTGTGCTCTTGTCACCAAGTAAACAAGATGTACGAGAAATTACTATCCTTTAATGCTTCTATGCTATTTATGCGTCATGCTTTACGTAGGTTGGCAAACAGAATGCAGCGGAATGCATGCCACTTATAATGGAGCCAATGTCGGCCTTCTATTCAAGCCCCCTCCTTGTGCTTGATTTCCAATCGCTCTATCCATCCATCATGATTGCCTATAATTACTGTTACTCTACGTGCCTTGGACGCATCAAAGATTTCAATGGTCAAAACAAGTTTGGTGTAAGTGATCTTCACCTACCTCCAGGCACCCTGGAGACCCTACATAATCACATCCATGGTAGGTAAATGGAATAGTTGGATTCGAGCAACGCTTTACGCTGTTCTTTGGCATAGTCGCTCCGAATGGCATTATTTATACGAAACCCGAAGTGCGAAAAGGGCTCTTGGGAAGAATGTTAATAGAACTCCTGGACACTAGAATAATGGTCAAACAGGCTATGAAAGGCATCAAGAATGATAGGGTGTGTGCGGACCCCATGTATGCAGTGGATTGATATATAACGCTCCTTTACAGGACCTGCGAAGAATACTCGATGCCCGGCAACTCAGTCTGAAATATATTTGCAATGTTACGTACGGCTATACCAGTGCAACTTTCTCTGGCCGTATGCCTGCGGTTGAAATCGCAGACAGCATAGTCCAGAGTGGGCGTGAAACGTTGGAAAAGGTGCATGATCCTTCACCTATCGATCTGCCTTGAAAACTACAGCTTACTTAGGCCATCATGACAATAAATACAACGAAAAAGTGGGGTGCAGAGGTGCGCACTACATAACAAGAAACACGGGTTTCGATACGACTGAGCGGCGGTGCAGGTCGTTTACGGTGACACTGATAGTGTTTTTGTGTACGGACGACCAGCTCCATGGTCGAATAACCTTTCTTGGACTAACGTTGTGCTAGATATTTACAAGGCAAAACCAAGGAACAAGCCTTTCGGATAGGCAATGATATTGCGGACACAATCACCTCACTGAACCCTTCGCCTGTGAAATTAAAGTTTGAAAAGGCGAGTAAATCTCAGTTTAGTTGTTCCCATGATCATTACGTCGAGAACAGGTATACCATCCATGTCTGCTCATGGCTAAGAAACGATATGTTGGATTTAAATATGAAAATATTGATGACAAAGACCCTGTATTCGACGCAAAGGGCATTGAAACTGTACGGCGGGACGGTGTATGGGCTCAGCAAAAGATGACCGAAAACTGTTTGAAGTAACCCCTGGTTTCCCTCCTACTGCATAAGCACCATTCTAATCCTTTGCAGGATCCTTTTTAGAACGCAGGATCTCAGCGAAGTCAAGGAGTACTGTTGTGACTCCTGGTCAAAACTATTAGATAACAAGATTTCCATACAAGACTTCGTCTTTGCGAAAGAGGTGAGAATGGGGACGTATAGGTAACTGGATCTTTTCCTTGCGATGACAAATTTATCTCAGCCTTCCATAGTGATAAAATACCGCCTCCACCAGGGGTTGCCGTGGCAGCCCGGCGCATGATACATGATCCGAAAAGCGAGCCTCAGTATGGTGAACGCGTCCCATATGTCATTACGCGAGGCCCGCCGCACTCCAAACTTGTTGACAGAGCCATGGACCCTTTGGAATTTTTGAAGGACAGGTAAATTTAGGAGCTTCTCGCCTAGTCTTCGCCATTCAACGCGAATTCAACAGTCATACACATCTCGACGCCATCTACTACATTTCAAACATACTCATCCCACCGTTGGAGCGAATATTCAGCCTTGTCGGTGCTAATGTACGAAAGTGGTTTCTTGACATGCCTAAAACGCACAATCTGGAATCCAACTCTCCCAAGAAAATCACGGATGCAGTCGGAACACCTGATCGTTTGAACATCGAGGAACACTTCCACAGCTCGCAATGTATTATTTGCGGAGGACTTGCCTCCCAAGGTAAACAAATCAAAGCTACTTGGTTGATTCTCAAATTTGCTTTTCAGGTCTGTGTGACGAATGTTTTTTTGCTCCGCAACAAACAATAGTCACTCTGTCCCGCCGTATTCAAGTCAACCAAAAGCGCCTCGCAAATGCCCATCGTATCTGTGGTACGTGCACTGGATCTGAACCAACAGAACCCATCAAATGTGAATCCCTTGACTGCCCGTGGCTATTTTCAAGGAAACGGGCAGAAAACAAGACAGAGTTCCTAGAAACCGTTCAGGAACTGCTGGATGATCTAGAATACGGCATAGAGACAGGCACACTATATGAAGATGTCTCCGAGGACGAAGACGGATGCATGCTACCCGCTGAAGATGATAGCGATTACTGTTCCACAACGCCTGATCCGTGGGTGTTTTACCCTTATGAACGTTGGATTTGCATTGACGCTAACATATCTAGACCATCTCCATTACAGAAAATCACACAGTCTGATATGCACCGGGGGCCCCTTGAGAATGGCTAGAATGAGTTTGGGGCAATGCAGGACTAGGTCCTGAGGGCCGCATATGTTGAATAGGCCTAGCTTCATCCACAGTTTGATACCCTTCAGTAGGTCCAGACGTGAACCCGCCAGGCATTGACCACACTATCGATCATTAGACATTAGCTGATTGGGTTGGAAGTAATATTCGCTACCTGTAGGCCCGCTGATATCAGGGCGACCAATTCCACCAAATTGTAGTCCACGTTGACGCAATGAATTACCAAATGCAAAAAATGTCGGAATCTGACGGAGGAAGCTAAGATGAGAGGGTGTATTTCCAGCAGCGCATACCTTGAACAGGAGGAGGATGATAGTCAGGAATTTCACGAAACCATTTTGCTCGTGCCTGATCATCCACAACACATCAAAGAAGGCTGACAACCCGAGAATCCCTGTAAACTATTTAGGGGGCTCAGATTGACAATACATCATCCGATGAATATATGGAAGTTTAACTGTCTGTAATGCTTGGATGTTTTCCGTGTTTTCTTGTGCGTATATGCCAAAGAGGAATATGGCCAAGTTGTACGGTGGCGATGCAAAAGGACTGACGAGAAATGACAGAACCTAGACGAGTAGTGGATGTTAAACTCCCTAGATACTTGATAGAAATATGAATACCGTTTCGGCAAGAACAAGTCTGGACGGGTCAAGGCCTTGAATAAAATCCATAACTGTCGAGTGTAAACCAAACGTTATGTAACGACCTAGTACGTTGCGACTGTTTGCTCGAGTCAGGCTCGAGTCATCCAAATTCCGAGTCCATGGCTACCTTTGACACAATCTTTCCCGCAGATAGTGTAGAGTTTTCCCCACATCCAAACATGCTAGATATCTTCGTCTGTGGGACGTATAAACTAGATGAAGCTTCTCCAACGACTACCCTGACCTCAGAAGAGAGCAACAGAACATCTTCAGTCTCTCGGCAATCCAGACGGGGTAAATGCTTGGTGTTTCAAGTAGAACCTTCGCTCTCACCAGGAGGCCGAGGGCTGTAGGCGATATTCATAGCTTTTTGAATGCTGGACTAAGTTTCATGTAGTATTCAAACACAAGCATTTGATTTGCCCGCTATAACAGACATGAAATGGTACTGAATTTTCGCCATGTAACAATGCTTCTGTTCACGACGACATAGGTGCCATTCAACGACTCCGATGCTCGGTATTGCAGATTCAGAAGGAAGTATTACTCTCTATGAATGGCAAGAAACTACAGTAAGTCTAACCTGTTTCCATATCCTGAATTCGTTGAGTATCGGTCCGCTAGCGCAGTCTAAATCTCGTTGATGCCATCCGTTGCGCTTCCCAGGAAGTATTATGTCTGTCATTGGACTGGTCAAACCGGAAAACGCTAGGAAAGTAGGGACACCTGTTAAAAGAAATCATGCCTGATCTGAAAATGTCGCCATTAGTGAATTAGGATCTCTGATTGTCTCCCTTTCGAATGGCTCACTCTGTCTGCTCAGCCCGGGGGATGCCTGTGGTCTTTCGCTAAGTAGCTCTTGGCACGCTCATGATAACGAGCCCTGGGTTGCTGCATGGAATTATTGGGACACTAATGTAGTCTACTCAGGTTTGACCGTCCTTGAGCTCCAACCTGATGTTACCATTGAAATCCTGAACGAAGGGGGTGACGACATGAAACTGAAATCATGGGACATCCGACTAGATTGCTCGAGACCTTTTTTCATCAACAAACGGTATGTTGTCCAGTTTCCTTGTCGTTCCGATTGACTGATGTCTCGCGTCTCACGCAGATTTGATGCAGGTGTAACGTCAATTCAAAGTAACCCACACATCGAACATTTATTAGCCGTTGGAAGGTTGGCTTATACCACTTTATACACTCGTTTGCATTAACTCATTTTTGTATCCAAGTTATGACAACAAAGTAAAGTTGTTCGACACCCGGAACCCTTTCATTCCAGTCACAGAAGTCGATGTTGGTGGTGGTGCGTGGCGTGTCAAATGGCATCCCTGCTTTACCCGAAGGAACGATTTACTCGTCGCGTGCATGCACGACGGTTTTAAAGTTATTAGTTTCACGCTTGACCACGATAATATTCATGGGGAGATAGTGAAGCGTTTTGACACTCACGAATCTCTCGCCTACGGCGCCGATTGGTCGTTTAGTCCACAGGAGGATGGAAAAACACTCATCGCTACCTGTTCTTTCTATGACCATAAGCTTCACCTTTGGAGCGGATAGATGTGGTTTATTAAGATAGTGATATCTGTAATAAACCAATTACTTAGTTGTATTATTGGTGATATTGTGAATGGGTGCTAAATCATGGGTATCATGCGCCGTCGGCACGCAAGGTGTAGGTGATTCAGTCCCATCCCGACGTTTACGCTTCCAGAAACCAGTGTTGGGCCCATTTGTGACAAATGTTAGTGTCCAGCGCGAAAGGCCGCGAAGGGCCTGGGGATGGTGAATTGCAGTAGTCATAAGCGTTGAAAATGATAAGATGAATGCTACCCTGTAGACTATATCAAGTAGAATAACAGAAGAGGGAAAACGAAACCAACCTTTCCACAAATCGAACTTTCTTGCTGCCATTTCTAACCCAATTTTCAGGTAGGAGGGTGCGAACTGCTCGTGGTAAGACATAAAGGGCCATTTCCCCTCGTCGACGACCGTTTTCTATCCAGATGCTGCTTCCGCAAACCAAACACCCTGCGAGAATGCATCCGCATGGACCATCCCAAAAGTCATGAGATATGAAGGGAAAAGTTCGCGCAAGAACTAGAGATCGTGTTATACACACTGCGTACCAGTACGACGCCACAAAGCTTGAGAGGAAGCTAGCGCTTCTCATTGCCCCTAAAAAGGTATGCACGGCATGTTGCTTTTGAAGGAGCGTCCGGGGACGGGTGAAAAGGATTGGAATAAAGTGCACCTGTTCATTTATTGTGAGAAGCGATACCTTAAAGGACAGAGATACTCGCTGGTAAATAAATGGCGATGGCTTCCAGAAACGCCTTTAACCCTCGCAGCGACGCGTTGGCAGAACAACTGCTCTCTAACCCTAGATTTGAGCCTACACCCCCGTGAACTAGCTCACATGGAAGACCACCGATGCCTGGTCTGTTCTTAACTCCAAGAGATCTCCAAGCTGCATCTGCCACGGCTCCGCCATAAGCTGGAAGAACGTCAGGATCCCCCCACGATGACTTATACCCCAACTCCTTCGAAAACGTGCGAAGAACATGCGAATACGAAGGAGACCCATTGATGTATGACCAATGACTATTCCGGAGGAGTCTTAAGGTATGAAGAATTCGTCCATCAAGGTTGGCTAGCGTGGCAATCCATTTTACGTATGAGCGAGGAAGCCTGACATGTGGAAGAATGTATTGACCATTCGGCCAGTGAGCTAGAGAGCGAACATGCATACCTTTGAGGGTCATAGAAAAAGCACCACATAATTCTTCATGACAAGGGTGAGGAGAGAGATCTTATGCATAAATGGTATGTAATTTACCTGGCGCTGCAGGCCCAGAAAACAAAACCGTCAGTTCGCGAGGTCAGATCACGGACTCGCTTGTCCGGATTGGCATCTTGCTTCAGGAGATCATCTCTCGTTGAAGGCTCGGTGAGATGACGCCTAGCATGGTCTGACGTCGGTTGTGCAGGTTGTGTGGACCTATGTATGAAGGTCTGAAGGATAGCGTCCATAGCTCGTACAAAAAGAAGCAATGTTAAATCTAGAGTGGGAAGTGCTCGAATCGTTCGGGTGGATGGATCGGAATGGAGCATTCCGAAAGTTGACGAATCTCTAACCTGTTTCAACCGGAGAGAGCGTCGATAGCCTGCCTGCAGCAACAACACCCCAAGGGAGGATGAGAGCACATTGGCAAGGAAAGTCCTGTGATAGGAAGTCATCTTCAACGCCTGTAGATAAGTGTTGTATTGTCTACAAATAGCCCGTATGGACATGGAGCATGTCCGCTGTGTTGGAGAGTCAAGGATGTGCCATAGTTGTCGAATAGCGGCTCCGCCGCCGACACAGACGGTGATGGCGAATGCAAAGCCGTCAAGGCCAAAATCCCTTCTGAGCACATGCTTCAGAGCTGGCAAGCTAGTTCGAGGAGATGGCTTGGACCTTATGCGCGAGGAAATGAATGGAATGAGGGATGGGCCAAGAGAAAGGGAAAGACCAAGGGCATATGTTCTGAGGATCATTTGAACAGGATGTGCTGGATCATCTGAAGCAAGCCTGGTCGAGAAGTAGTAGTCGATCCATGACCTTTGACTCATGGATCAAAAACAATTCTCGTGTAAAAATCTAGAGCAGCGATCCACAGAATGCTCAACGTGCTCAACGTTGAAAGTATGTAGTTCAATAAAGTTGGTAAATTCGTATAGGGATCATGATACAACATCATGTGATTATTCAATTTAATTTTTACCTAGTACTACTACATGCAAGTGACTCAAGTCCACTCGCATAGCTCCAGAAATCAACTTTGCTCGCCCCCCATCCTGTTGCTAGGCCAATGTTCAACTCAGGTAACAATCCCGCAAGTCCCAAATCATTCAGCAGCTCTGCACGTGAATCAGGATATACGAACGAGCTTAATAAAGCATCTCCCTGAAAAGCATCAAATGAGCAGATCGGATTACTACGTTGCCGAACTGAACCTACATATTTGCGTAGAACAGGGATTAGATATTCCCTTGGAGGGCATCTGAACTGTGCCAGCGAATCGGAACTGCTAGAAACAGTGCTTTGGGTTTCGGAAAGCGCTGACCTGTCCGAAAAGTCCTCACTCCACTGTATTTGCTTTCTCTTTCCCTTGTGATCCATTTCCCCGATGTTGTCGTGGTATTGGCGAAGCCATATCTTCCATAGTTCGAGTTTTCGACCATCTCGCCCAAGTTTCTTCATGATCATACGACACGCTGTCCAGTTAAGTTCGACATTATTGCTGGACCATACGGTGTTCATATCCATATCCAGAGTGTCGCTTGATCGACAAGAATCAGGCAAATTGACCGATGGAAGCACTGGCGGATCGGCAGAGTGAGGGTATTCTAAGGAAGACCGGCCATTGTCAAAGTTGTCGTGATAATTCTTCTGATTGTGCTTTGCAGGTCGCATCATCAATCGCACCCAGCGTCGTCTGCGAACCCAACCACCTGCACTAAGTGGTCCGACTTCAGCACGCCATCTGTGTGTTCGAAATGCCCAGTTATACTCAAAACCATCGTGCTGAACTTCGCCCGAGTCAGATCGCATGTCAATCATCCAGCTCTTGGAAACCCATCGCCAATTCCCATTTGGAAGGGGATAGTTTGCCAGTGAGATAGGAGACTCTTTCGAGCGATCGAGGGACGAATTGGGAACAGTAAAGGGAGAAGGGTCAGAGGGGAGAAGGGACAAACGAGAGTAGTATGGGATAGAGAAGATGGTCATCCTGAAAAGGGAAGAAATGGTGAAGTGACCTTGCGCGTGTGTCAATGAACGCACCCCCTCTGGTTCTCGTATACTATGGCCCATTCGTACTTGTCTTTGTATTCGTCTTGGTCGTCAAGCCCAGATGGATCTAGGCTGATAAAAGGGGCATTGAAAACAGTTTGGGCCTGAGTATCGGCGGACGGTGCTGGGTGATCAATATGAGATATCGAACGAGAGCGTCCGAGACTAGGAAGGGATAGGAAATGAGGCAACCGAGTCTTTCGAGCGAAACGCTCTCTAGCAGCGTTGACGGCATCGTAATCATCTCGTGAGACGGACGTTGGTGGGGGGGCTGACGGTGAAGACTGCATTGAAAGTAGCTATAGGCTATATATAGCGGCATAAGGCTTCAAGTTCACTCGCAAGCCTTATGTTGTTTCGTAGACACTTTGCTTTATATCGCTCGAGGAATCCTCTATTTTACTTTCACCATCCTATTCAGTCTATTCATCTTTCATCTTCGATCCATTTCCCTAACAAATGTCCTAATTGTGCAGCTACCCTTCCATCTCCCCTCCCAGCCTGCACAAACTGTTGGCACATATCGCCACTCCCATCTACAACAAGGCTTCACGATATATTCGGCCTTCCTTATCATCCAAACCCCTTTGCCATCGATGTTGCTGCTCTAAAACAAAAATTCAGGGAGGCACAAACAATATGCCATCCTGATTCCTGGGCTTCCAAGGGTTCGGTGAGTCTACATTTTCACTTTCTTCTTGTTCCCTTTCATCTTGTATCCCAAGAATAAGCAAGATGTTGCACAAGCTTTGTCTTCCCGCATCAACGAAGCATACCAACGTCTCCTCACACCCCTTGCTCGTGCAGAGTATTTGCTCGAGTGCCACCATCATCCCATCTCGGAGGCTGACCAAGTAGACAACATGGAATTCATGTCTAAAGTCATGCAGATCAGAGAGACAATTGAAGAAACTGTCGACCAGGATGTAATTCAGTTTGTTATTGACGAGAACAAGGGTTCGTACGATGGGCGGCGGTTCTGATTTTAGCTAACTAAAGTGTGTATGCTCAGCTAAGATTCAGCAGACCGTAGCCGAATTGGAAATACTAGTGGGACGAGAGGAATGGGACAGTGTCAAGGATGCTGCTATTCGTCTAAGGTATTTGGAAGGGATTGACCGGGCTGCAAAAAAGTGGATGAGCAATTAATTACTAGATGTGTACTTATGTGTAGTAGAAGAAAACATCGCTGCTTACAGCTTGAGCTTGAAATTTTGAAAGCTAGTTGGAGTCAGTTGACATCAATATTTTTGGCCAGAACAAAGCCAACCAAACAAGAAATTCTGATCACGGCAATTAACAGTGCGTGGTTTACATTGAGCAACGTCGAGTTTCGACGTGAACGCTTGCCAGTGGAAAGGCAGTGCACAACCTCTGCAACTTAGGTCATCCTGTCCCGCACCTCGAACACTGGCTCCTGAGGTGTGCTAGTGTGTTAAAGTGAACCTTGCGCACGGATTGGACTTGGGGCACCTGTTGCGGTAGCCTTCCCTTATGCAATTTGCGCTGGCATTACGGAACAGGCGTCGCCTTCTCATGCAATTTGAAACACCAAAGAAAGTTGCGTCTTCTATCCTCAATCCACACAAACGTTCTTTTGCCCAACAGGCAACTGCGACCACATCTCTCCAATCTAAACCCTTGTCCTCCAAAGTCCCTCGTGTAGATAATCCCCCGTCATCTTCGTCATTCTCGTTCCATAGACGAACTACTGCCACTCTTGATCCTCCAGTCCTTGTTTCCCCTTCGTTTGACATGCCATACTCCTCACATCAGCCCTCTTCCAAGTCGAGCCGAGGTTTTGGTTCGCGTGCCTCACAATCAGCTGGACATGGCTCATCTCAACGCTTGATACCCAAAGGTCGTGGCGGAAAATTGGTTGTCCATAAACTACTGGATTCGCCGCTACACGACCAAGCATATATTGCCCGAGAACATGGGAATTTCCAGCTGCCGCTCAAACCAATGCATCAAAATGCACCTAAATCCTCACTTGGAAACTTCTCGATGCTTTCCATAGGCAAACTACCATCTTACAAGGCGGTGGAGGGTCTCGTCTCGGACGGCTTACATGGGCAAGGGATACAAACGTGGAGGCAAGTCTTTTCGTTGAGAATACCCTGTTTTAGCATAAGTTGATAGTTGGCTCGAAAAGAGCAACTGTTATTGTAGGCATAGAGCCTCCCATTGTTGGAGTGGGGGATAATCCCGAGAAAAAGCAAGCAGAGAAGCTTGCCGCTTTATCCGCTGTTTATCAACTGCACGAGCTTGGCCTGGTGCGTTTTCGTTTTACCACTGCCTTGCGTATCGCAGTTCACGACATATCTGCAGCTTGACAATCCTAAACATTTCAAACCCAGTAACCAAACCGACTTCGCACTTTTAGATGGTTCTGTGATCAACTATGAAAAGGCACGAAGTTTCATGGATTACTACTGTCGTCGTTATGGCTTCGGAAAACCTGACATTACATTTGAGGAAACCCGCAAAGGCGGCAGTGGATGGGAGGCTATCATGATTGTTGGTGGTCGTCGAATTGGCCTGGGGTCTGGTGGGACCAAAAAGGCGGCACAAGCGACATGTTATTTGGACGTCACGCAATACCTCGAGCGTTGCGACCCTGATCTTTGGAAAACATTTGTTGAGGCAGCGAAATCTGGTGCAGACCTAGGTCTGGCACCCAAGGTGTTTTTCCAAATGAGTGATAGGTTGGACGATGAAATTCGAGATCTATGCGTAGACATCAAGAAGAGTAAATTGTATCGGAACCGTCCTGACACCATTTCAGCAACATCGACAGTGAACCACCAGGCACACACTCTTACCACACCACGTTTCCCTGCACGACGCCATATCCCAAGTCTCATCGTGGAAAAATCAGCACAACTGCTTTCAAGAAGGCAAAGATATTTAGCGGACCCAAAACTAGAACGAATGCGGTCTTCGAGATTGTCACTACCTATTCACGCGCGTGCGGAGGATGTGATTTCGCACATACGGAACCATGATGTTACGATCTGCATGGCTGCCACGGGTTCAGGTAAAACAACACAAATTCCCCAGCTGATTCTCGATGATTATGTTGAGCGAGGAGAAGGTGCCAGTTGCAACATAGTTTGTACTCAGCCTCGTCGTCTGGCCGCGATCAGTGTGGCCGACCGAGTAGCAAAGGAACGAGGCGAGCCGTTAGGAAAGACCATCGGATATCAGGTTCGATTTGAGGCCAAACTTCCCGAGGACCATGGATCTGTAACCTATTGTACCACTGGAATTCTGTTGAAGCGACTTCAGTCTGCCCTTGCCTATAATCATCACTTTACGAGCATGAGTCTTGACGATGTTACACATATCATCGTTGACGAGGTTCATGAGCGCGATGTCGATACTGACCTGTTGCTGGTGGTCATCAAACGGCTGCTGGCCGACAGGAAAGCAAGGAACAAACCCCTCAAAATTGTTTTGATGAGTGCCACAATCGACGCCATGTTGTTCCAAAAATATTTCCCGGATAAGGAAAACCAGCCCGCAGGTGTCATCGAGATTCCCGGCAGATCATTTCCCGTCACAAAATACTTCATAGAGGACTTCGTTCCTTCTCTTGCAAAGGGTCCAATGGGGTGGATATTGGGGCAGGAATCCGTTGCAAAATACTTGAGCAAAGAACTCGGTGCGGCGGCCGCAGCTTCGCTTGGAGTTCTGCCAAATCGTAACCATGCCGGATCGGAACCTCGAGATGAAGATATTGAGCTTCCCTATCCATTGATTAGTGCAACCATCTCTCTTGTTTTACAGCGCTCGGGTGATGGTCACGTCTTGGTCTTCCTCCCAGGTTGGGACGATATCATTGCCGTTCAACGTTCTCTTTCAACGCCATTGGGACCCTTGGGCCTCGATTTTTCTGACACTTCAAAATATTCTATCCATCTCCTACATTCCACTATTCCTTTATCAGAGCAACAGGTCATCTTCGAGTCGCCGCCCCAAGGTGTGCGGCGCATCATTCTGGCGACCAATATTGCCGAAACCTCTATCACTATTCCGGACGTTGTCTACGTCGTAGACACTGCGAAGGTCAAGGAACAGCGTTATGATCCAGAACGTCACATGTCCTCCCTGGTGTCCGCTTGGGTTGGTTCTTCCAATTTGAATCAGCGCGCAGGGCGAGCTGGAAGACATAGGTCCGGCGAATATTTTGGTATTCTTGGACGGGCTCATGCGGCTGCGTTGCATCCATATCAGACGGTTGAGATGAAAAGGGTGGACTTGAGCAATGTCGTGATGCATGTCAAGGCACTTGATTTCCCTGGTATGGCTGTTGAGGAGGTCTTAGCTGCCGCAATCGAACCTCCACTTCCAGAGAGGGTCTTCGCTGCTATGAAAGATCTTCAGATGGTTGGCGCCTTGGATGCTGATAAACATCTCACATCGTTAGGGCGCGTGCTTTTACAACTTCCAGTGGATGCGCAAATGGGCCGCTTAGTACTTTACGGAAGCTTCTTCCGCTGCTTGGATCAAGCCTTAACGCTTGCTGCCATCTTGACCAACAGGGATCCATTTGTGTCTCCCATGCATCTCAAGGCGGAGGCGGCGGCGAAGAAAAATTCGTGGACTCCGCAGGACTTTAGGTCAGACCCACTTGCTACTCTGCAAGCCTACAATGCGTGGTGGGCTTTGCAGTCAAGGGGCGAATTCGTTTCAGCGAACAGGTTTTGTGTGGACAATTTCCTTGCGAAGCCGACGCTGCTCTTAATCCAAAAAATCAAAGGGCATTTATTACAAGCCTTGTATCATGCTGGAGTCATCAATGTGTCAGCTGGCGGCCTTCTGGATGGTTCCGATAAAGCCTTAGGTGTCCCACCCGAATTAAATACCAATGGCGATTCTCTACCTCTTCTTGCTGCCTTGATTTCCATCGCCTCTCAGCCCAAGTTTGCCATCCGGATAGGTGAGAAGACATATCGTACGTCACAAGATAAGGTTGGTATGGGGGCGTTCATACATCCTTATCACGGTTTTGAATATTCTCATCCCTATAGATAACTTTCATCCACCCTTCAAGCGTAAATCATCGCAAAAGGGAGTTTAAAGATCAGGAAGCTCCTTCTGCCGGAGAAAAGCAACTTTTCGCTTTCACAGAGAAGAGACAAAACGTGTCTATGCCGGGCGGTGGAGCACAAACCTACTTGGTGACCACGACCCGGCTAGATCCTATGACCTATATGTTGTTCGGAGCATACAAGCTCGAAGTGACCGAGCGCGGACTTGAGTGCGACAATTGGTTACCGATTGTTGGCAACCTTGACGCATTGGACGATATTCAACGTCTAAAGATATTGATGGAATCTTGCATGCTCAGGGTGTTCGAGGGGATAGTAATGGGTAGACAACAACGCCGAGACCGACTGTCCACTTTGCCTCGCGAAGAATCCGAATCCGGAGACACTGATGAAGACAAGGACTACTCGATGTCTCGGGAAGAACTTAGAGAATTGGATCTCTTAACTCGCGATGTGGTTCGTATATTAAATCGGTACAGTGAAGAGAGGGCTGTGACCCAGTCTCGTTATAACTCTCGTCCGGCCACTCCCATAGGCTCCCCGTCGATCCAGTCCTTGCGATTGCCTGGGTCGTCGCTCTCTGGTTACTCCACACCCAATTATGGAGGGTCAACATTTAACTCAAGGCCAGGTACACCCAGTAAGTTATCCCGGAGATTCTAAGCGATCTGGCGAGAGTGTGGACTACGTGTACGATCTTCTATAAATTACTTTTTCAGCGGTGCTCGGTGAAGTTATGAAAAGTTGCTTAGTAGAGATTTTAAAGTAATCAAGTTACATATGTAGTGCATGATTAATGATTGGTTATGCATTTTCTGATGTCAACGATTTCTACTAGGCGGTTCATCCTGTTAACATCATTTCTTGTTTGAAATCTACTTGAAATGGCAGCCAACATGCGCGGGCTCACTCAGGTCTGATTGCTCTGTATCGAGTTTCCGTATCACGTTGAACATGAATCCAGTTTATTGCGGATATTCGTGGTGCACGAGTCCGAGACTTGGAGGAAAAGAGGATCAACAAGGAGATGGCAAACATCCGCAAGAAGTTTAAAGGTTTCTGACAAGTTCTGTTGGTCTCATATGTCTTGCTGAGCTAAACAATCCAGATGGAAATCTAGATGGATACCAGAAAAAGAAGTGTGCATAGCTGCTGCAAGAACTAAAGGTTCTGACGATAACCCATCCCAGATACGTGGCGAAGATTATATTCACATACATCCTTGGCTACAAAGTCGATGTCGGACATATGGAGGCTGTAAACCTGATCTCGAGTGCCAAGTACAGTGAAAAGCAAATAGTGTGTTGCTTCAATCATGGCTTGACCTGGGCTAAAATATATACAGGGCTACCTTGCTGTAACTTTGCTTATGCATGAGAATTCCGATTTCTTGCGGCTTGTAGTCAATTCTATCCGAAAGGATCTAGACGCAAACAACGAGATCGACAACTGTCTTGCTCTACACGCCATTGCAAATGTTGGTGGAAGCGAAATGGCGGAGGCGTTAGCTGAAGATGTTCATCGCCTTCTCATTTCTCCGTGCGGTTTTTTGTTGAAATTGCCGCATTGTCGATCATTCACACCTCCGATAGGACTTCTCAAACCTTCGTTAAAAAGAAAGCCGCATTGACTTTGCTTCGCCTATACCGCAAACATTCGGATGTCATTCCTGCCTCCGAATGGGCCCTAAGGATCGTCTCTATTATGGATGATTCCGACTTGGTGAATACTATTTGCCTTTCCGGTTGATAAAAATATTGATGTTTTCGTAGGGAGTTGTCATTTGTGTCGCAAGCCTGATCATGGCGCTAGCTCAAGATCATCTTGATGCATATGCAGTATGCTACACTAAAGCTGTAGATCGCCTGAACCGCGTAAGGGATGTTATTGTCGTGTCATGTCTTGCCATCTAACCCTTCTACAGCTTGTCATCGAACACGAGTATTCAGCTGCATATGCCTATTACAAGGTCCCATCCCCTTGGCTTCAAGTGAAACTCCTTCGATTATTGCAATATTACCCTCCTTCAGGTAAGCCAGCATATATTGAAATCATACATATCTTACGCATTCTCAGAGGACCCGACGATCCGTTCCGTGCTTCACCAAGTCTTACAGACAATAATGAACAACAGTGCAGAACCAACACGTAACGTCCAGCACAACAATGCTCAGCACGCTGTGCTTTTTGAAGCCATCGGCTTGGCTATTCACTTGGATAGCAGCTCACCCCTTGTTGGCACTGCGGCAGTTCTTCTAGCTCGCTTTATCTCTTCAAAGGAGACCAATGTGAGATATCTCGGACTAGACACAATGGCCCACCTTGCAGCCCGCGCTGATTCCCTCGATCCCATCAAACGGCACCAAAGCACGATTATCTTATCACTACGAGACAAGGATATATCCGTTCGACGGCGCGCTCTTGATCTTCTTTATAGTATGTGTGATGTCGATAACTCCGAACTCATTGTGGGGGAGCTCTTGCGATACCTCAGAGTTGCAGACTACGCCTTGCGAGAAGAGATGGTCCTCAAAATTGCCATTTTAACGGAGAAGTATGCCAACTCCTATAAGTGGTACGTTGACACCATCCTGCAATTAATTAGTGCTGCTGGAGATCATGTCGGAGATGAAGTTTGGTATCGAGTGGTGCAGATCGTGACGAATACGGAAGATTTGCAGCAATATGCTGCCAGAGTTGTATTCGAACATTTGAAGGCTCCCTCGACACATGAGAGTTTGGTCAAAGTCGGAGGTATATCTATTCGGTGTTTTAAAAAAAATTAGCGCTTCATTTCACTTTCTAGGTTATATTCTTGGCGAATACGGTCATCTTATCGCCAACGACCCAGGATATAGTCCGGTCGAACAGTTTCAAGTCTTGCATTCGAAGTCCCAATTTTGTGTCGCCTCTACTAGGTCGCTTTTACTTTCCACTTACATCAAATGGGTGAACGTGTTCCCCGAAATCAAGCCTCAACTGCTGAACATCTTTGAGCGCTACCGCCATGTCCTAGATGCCGAGCTTCAACAACGCGCTTGCGAATTTTACGCACTTGCCTCCAGACCCGAAGAAGACGAGCTTCTGCAGAATATCTGCGAAGAAATGCCTCCTTTTCCGCCTAGAGTTAGCGCACTCCTGGGAAGACTCAATATAAAGCACGGAGATACGGAAGACAAGCGAACTTGGATTCATGGAGGCAAAGAGGCTAACCTGGACAGGGACATCGGGAAACAAAAAGTGGACGGGAATACTAGCACAGTCCCCGTGCCTTCACATGATATCCTGGGATCCCTCGCAGGTTTAGATATGTCCACCTCCCTCGTAGGAGCCTCGTTAGACGCGTCTGGACCAGCCACTTCTGACAATAATCCTCGGCTTTCGACTGGTCCAAATATCGATCGTTGGTTCGATAAGCTCACATATACTCCGGAAGGCGTTCTGTACGAGGACGACCAAATTCAAATCGGGGTCAAATCCCGATATCAAGGTCATATTGGACAGCTAGCGGTGTACGTGGGAAACAAAGTATCAGCACCTCTGACTTCCTTCACTACGACAATTCATGTCAGCGATCCTGATGCTCTTTCAGTCACTTTTGCCAAGATGCCACCAAGTATAATAAGCCCCCGCGCCCAGACACAACAACTGCTACACGTCGAATGCAAAAACATGTTTTCATCCCCTCCCATTCTGAGTATCTCTTATCTGGCTGGTTCCCACCAGACCATCGCTGTTCGCTTACCAATCGTTGTTACAAAGTTCTTCGAACACGTAAAACTCGGGCCGTCAGAATTTTTTGAGAGATGGAAGTTGATCGGTGGACCGCCTCGTGAGGCCCAATCTGTTTTTCTGCTCGAGCTCAGTAGCACGGGACAACTCGACCTGGACAAACATCGAAGAGTGGTATCAGGCCACAGACTAAACGTGTTGGATGGCATCGACCCGAACCCAAACAATCTGGTTGCGGCTGGGGTACTCCACATGGCGGTGGAAGGCAAGGTAGGGTGCCTTCTACGCTTGGAACCCAATCGGGAAGCCAAGGTATGGAACGCTTGTTGTAAGGCACCCTTAATACTTATCCTGTATCACGAATCTAGTTGTGTCGCTTAACATTGAGAAGTACCTCTGAAAGCGTGGCCAGCGAGGTGCAGAGGCTGGTGCAGAGGCTGTTGAGGGCGGAACCTTGACATTCCATTCGTTTTATATATTACAGATAGACTAATATCACATTTAGATTGGTTCTAAGACTGATACCCGCGATCTGTTAAGTTGTACTACCTACCTTCTCAAGATGCCCTTGAACAAACCTCGTTTTCTTTTCCCGGCATCATCAGAAATGTCAGTTGGCGCAGTTCTACGCACTGGGGTGACAGCGGATGCTGTCTCAATCCCAAACGATGGCACAGAGTCAGTAGAAATCGACTTCGGTGGTAAATGTCGACTCTCCCACCCTGGAGCGTGTTCATTTGGGTCCGAAGACGTATGAGCAAAGCCTCGAGGACTGGATGACGCCGAACCATCGTCAACCAACCCCGCTTGAAATCCGTTGGAGTCTGATGGGGAGGGTGCTGTAGATGGTCTCGATATGTTGCCAGCCTGATGTCGTTCGATGGAAGCCGAATGAAACGTTGATAAAACTCCCTCAGACGAAGGGACACGCGGGCCGAGTACCCGATTACAACTTGTAGGAGTTGCACCTCCATCATCTAACGTCGTTCGAGTAGCCAACTGGCTGACGCGCAGGAGAGCGATCTCTTCCACCTCAAAACACTTAGCGCAGAAATCATCCAAAGTTTGATCTATGTGTTCAAGGCGCCTCGATCTTTCTTGAAAATCCCTCGAGCTCCGTATCACAGCTGATGTTATGATCGCGAGATGTCGGGGTATATCTAGCAAGTATGGCAGCATTGGAATCGCCTCCCGATCTAACACTGACATTGTTGAAGCTCGCTGCCGGAGCGAATTCACAACGTTGAGCCGATCATGCCTGTCAGATACTGGCAAGGACATGTACGCATCATTGCTTGGTGTAGACACGACCAAGATATAATCAATCATGGCTGGAACGCTATCCTTTAAAAAATCTTTTACTCCACGCATGAAGTCTTCCTTATGAATGTTCTGTCATCACCAATCAGCGAAATGTAGCATACAGTGCACTTTATGGCTGTAAAACCTACTGCATTTAAATTTGCTAGGCTCTGGATCACTTTTGCAATCAGAGTGAGGCTGCGTTTTACAGTTGCACTTGGAAGTCCTGTGATTTGTCAGATCGTGTTAAGTTAATGGCTGACGTCGCTCACGAACCAGGACATAGGCCGAATAAGTGAGGATGGAGAATAGCCGGCACAATAAATCGGAGGAAGCAGAATGCAGATACACTTTGCCATGGCAACTCCCGATTGAAGTCTTGAGATACATTCTCGGACTGATATCGTTTTTCAACAAGACAACGAACTGTTTCAAAGAGTCGACGCAACTCTCTATTGATATCATGAGTTCTACGACACAGAAACATGGATGAAAGGAACACACTGAGGACAATCAGCCCGAACGGAGTAAATCTGTGTCCAAAACTCCTGACACCAGTATATGAGTTGATCGACATTGCGTTCAACGTCCTTGGTACTCTTGCCACTTCGGAAAGGATCTACCTCAATAGCAACCTTCTCTGCACATAATCGACGAAGGACACTCCCTATGCTGGCTTCCAGAAATGCCTTCCCATACCAAGTCATACACAACTCCATCACCTTGGTCAATGTAGTATTTCCGCGAAATAGAGTCTGATGCGCTGCAAGTTGATGAGAGAAGAAGTTGTATAGTGAGTCGATGCATTTACATGATGACGTTCCATCCACTTCACGAGAAGCAATTTCCTGAACGTGTTGGATCAAAACATTTCCCGCGACAGCGATGGACATTAATTGCGTCGAGATTGTCTTTAACTTCAATTTGCTTTCGAAGTCATTCATCCAGTCCAAAAAGTTGCGGGAGTTGAACGTCTAATAATTCAGTGATGATCAGCGAACAGCACAGGATGATACTTAGCAGAAAACACCTCAAGAAGTCCTGCATAGGCCGAACACGGAAGAATAATCTCTCTGTGGAATGGTGTAAAAGCGTGATGGGCCAAGATAGGGAGGTACTAACTCGTCAATCCGAATCTTAAGGCGCAGTTCGCCAACCTGGACGTCACCAGCGATCGATCCACCATGAAGAACCGGGAACCATCCTTCGACAGTTTCGCCGCGGCAAAAATTGATCAGAGGGATTCGCACTGAGCCCAAAATTACGGGTCGAAACAATTTCTTCTCTTGCCATACCAGCAAGTCAATCATTTCAAACGGTGGCAGGTCGGAAAACGTAAAATTCTCATGCCAATCAGGCGACCGAAGGCCTTTCTTCACGGTGGTACGACCGCAAAGAATGTCATTGAGGTGGATCTCGCATGATACTCCAAGGTCTAGGCCATCGTTTTCCGAGTTGGCTTCACTACTAGCTTCAAGAGACTTAGCATCGCCCAGATTACGGCCTTGGATAATAGTGAGTTCCACTTGTCGCCACATGCGATATGAGCCCCCATCCCCTGGAAAGAACCAACGTCCGTAGATCTCAGGAATAGCATACGATCTCAGAAGGGCGAACCAGTTATTACAAGCGTCCGTGTTTGAGAACTGCAGGTAGACGGGCTCCGCAGTGTGAGTGGAAGTCCATCGTTGACCGCTAGGTTGTGGATGAGTACACCTATCTTCGAGGAACGAAAAATTCCTGACGCAATGCAATATATCCCAAGACACTCCTTTCGAAAGAAAAGCGAACTATCTGCTTGCCGAATATCCGTTTGGTTTAACAGATGAATGTATATCGTCTGGTAGAGGATGCTTTCCTTTGTTCATAATTAGAAAGGTGTTTAAATAACGCAAGCCGCCCCATACATCGACGTATATGTTTAGAAGACATCGATCGCCTTCTTCTGAAAGCTTACACGTTGCAGATCTCCAATGTCCAGTTCCGGTAGGGCTTTTTTGAAGCGCAAGCCAACTAGACTTTTCTATTGACAGGTCAGAGGTTATACGACCTAGGCGGACTGGTATGCGTCATTCACCCTTCAGCTTCCTGTTGTCTTCAGTACGACCAGTGAATGACTCGTGTTTATCTGTTTTCCTTCGTTGGATTGCGGGCTACGATATGGATGTTTCATATGCAAAGGAATAGATATTCGTAACATTGCTAGGGACCGACCTTGCGTAAAGCTGCAGCTGCAGCGGTCGATATGTAAAGTTCGGCGGAAACGAGGAATTCTGTGGATATCGAGGAACGGTCACCCCAATTCTCCGACATACAGGATAGTTCAACAACGGTAAAGGTAATAGATGCAGTGGTTCTTCGCGAGGCGCCTGCAGGAACCTTGAAGCTAGACTACATAAAAGGTTGGAAAGAACAAGTCACAGTGGCTATGCTCACGATACCGCATTCGCTCATGGATACACGGCATTTGTATCAGAGAGTGATGTGTTGTTGTCCTCCTTTGTAACGAAGCCCAACGAACCTATCATACGTACATTCTGTAACTCTCGGTTGTAATATGTAATTATCCCAACAGGACCGCTCGGGCAGCAATGTGATCAAAGGATTAGTGTAGACTCCCAGGGTATAAGACTTGTATCGCTCGCGTAAATATATGGCAAAACTCCTCGTAAGCAATGGTTTCACTCCATTTTATGCCTGAAAAGGCATTGTTAGCTGAAAACACGAGTGATGATCCTAACGACGGACCCGATGCCATTAGCTTTTCCGTTTGACACGACATTACCGTTGGCAGCGAGTTTGCGAGTTGCCTCAGGTTTCTTGTATGTTTGAAAGTAGAAATTGATAAAAAGCCCAAGGTAAATGGTGAGCAAGACACAGCCAAACACAGCCGCGTCTTCCGACCCAGTACAATTACCGATGTGAGGGAGAGTATCAGGGAGATATTTGGCAGCAGTATGCTCGTAGGCTGTTACGATTGTAGTTAGTAAAGGTGATAAAACGCTCTACAACGGGAGATACACACTTCCAAAGTACACAACAAAGATGTCTATAACAAATTGCACAATTTGCATCGTGGTCAGATATTTCTTCCACTGATCCCACATCGGGTTAGACATTAGCAACGAAAGCAGAGTCATGACGCACCCAGATCCTGGCACCACCGGCGGTCGCATAGTAATAGTAATCTAGCAGATATGAGTAACACCAGGTTTATACCCCATAGTGACTTACACATAATGACGTGCACCGCTAGGTTGAGAACGATCACAGCCCAAGACTTGGTACGATAAGCGTCTGGAGGAATGCGCAAAGACGTCTACATACAATACTGGTTTTACCATTCAGCTGAGAATAGCAGAGTAAAGCCGTGGCAGCATGGTGAAACACGTGTAAGAACTCTAAAAACGCGTAAGGTGATGCGAGTACCCAAAGGTCAAAAGAACTCACGGAGGGGCTTCTTCTTGAATGCAAGGAAAACGGTGTCCAATAGTTCGAGGTATTTAAAGTAGTAGTTGATCATGTAGTAAAACTCCATTCTCTGAGACACAAGCTCAGAAATGAGATGTTAGGGGATGCGAAGAAGATCAGCTCACAGGTGTCCAGGCCTCCTCGGCGCAGACTGCGAAGTAAATGCCGTTCTTCGATATTATCGGTAATATTTCCTCCAACATAAGGACAAGCAAAAGGAGACTGCCAGAGGAAAGAATAACATTATGTGCTTGAAATAATGGCGTGAGTTTATGCGGTTGCTGGTTCTTCATGAGAGCTTGTACACTGAATATGACAGCCAAGTATGCAAACAGAGTAGCCAGCACGCCTGGAGTCGTTGAAAGTGGCGTTTCTCCTTTGACATATGACGTTAAATAGTGCGGAAGAGAAACCGGGAGTCGAGCCACCAGAAAATCAGCGAGGGGAGCCATGGGAGACAAGAATGAATGTTCAAATGGCAATCAAATGGTTCGAAATTTTTGCCGGAGTTTTAGAGATGTCACGTGTCACGCTTCTGGGACTGATGTACATAATCAAGATGTAATCCTGCTTAAGTGATGACACTCTCATAACCGACTTACCATGTAACTCTCTTCTTCAAAGACACCCGAGAGGCCCACCGCGGTGACTAGTGACAATTAATATCATCACCAGTCAAGTGATTAACTGATATGATTGGCAGGGTGCAGGAAATGGCAAGGCGAAACGATGGGAGAACTCAAAAGTGTGGATGAGAGTCAGACGTAGTGACATTCAATTTCGGGTCCGCCGAGGCTGCTTAGCATGTCCTAACTTGAAGTTTCCTGTAGGTGATATCAATTTGTTAAGTCAAAATGCCAACCTTATAAGGCAATTCTCCACAAGTTCAAGTTAATATTGTCATTACCAGAAGCTTCAGAAACACCATGTTCGAGTTCTGGACTACATAGAGGTTTGGATTTTTCTCTCCCAAGTGCTAAGTACTCACCAAAAAAGGCACTTTCGATGCCAGTTTTCTGCGTAAATGGCAAGCTTTGGAAATGTAGCATTCATCGTCCAAATCTCGTAATTAGTACTGTCATACTACACTAATAGTCAATCTATGACGTAAAAGATATCAACATTAGCCTTGTGCAAAAATAATCAAGTAATGACCAAACAAGGGCCATATTCCAAATGTGCAAGCAAAACATTGCCTCTGTGGCTTGTATGTCAGAGCTCATACATAAACCGGAAGTTGAACGTCCTGCCTGTTCCCGAACACCGTAGAATTCTTCAATATATCGACTGCGGAAGCGGTGACTTGAGTTGTTCCCAAACCCGGCGGGAGCGTGCACACGAGACAGACCGATGAACTTGATGGCGCAAGGGAGTAAGACGCCACAACCTGGCAGGATAATAAATACATCTTGCCAAGGAATAACGTAACAGACGAACCCCTGCGGATCGGAGTGACTCTAACAAATCGTGAATAAACAGAAGAAATCGTGACCGTAGCTCGTAGAGATCATGAAGATCCAGACCTGACTTCCGTTTCAGTGGCATAGAATAAATAACAAAGGTTTCGGGGAAACCTACAAATATCGGAAGGCGAACTCCAGGTGGGCACCGTACCATGCAACCTTACAGCAGAGCCGCCTGACTGCAAGATCAGCCTATTCTATTGGTGTCAGCTCTTCCTAGCGAGCGTATCACCGAGATAACAAACTGTGTGAAGGGCTCTACAGAGTCGTACAGGCCGTCAAGCTATGTACAAGAATCAGAAGCGTACAGCTGAAAATGACAACATAGATTACCTTCTGGACTGCGGCAAGATTGGGGTTCACAGACGACGACGAATAGACGGCGGAAACCATAAGATTAAGAACCAAGAGAGGAGGGTCAAGGAATCCTCACGGTGCTAGCCAAGTCGTCACATCATCACCTAACCTCGGGAATTATCGGGACAGGGAGTCTGGACCTCCGGAACGTCCAGCACGTCTTGGTCAACCAAAGCAAGGTGGGGAGAGTGGGGAGATAAGGAACAGTTGTTACGCAGAACAAGTTAAGCTGAAGTGAGTTTTTTTTCCTACCACAATACAACTAAAAATAGTATACCTACTAGCAGACTAGTAAAACCTAGCGTCGATTTGACAGCACGACGATACTCGCACCCGGAAATCTACCACTATAGTGTACAGAGCCTCCAGGGTTGGTATTAATATCATTTAAT
>QMFE01026254.1:0-11577 GCA_003314665.1 Tricholoma sp. MG77 | reverse complement strand
GGAAAGAAACAGAAGCATGTCCAGAAATCAAACCTTCATTGTTTTCCCTTCATTGTACCCCTAGCTGACCTCCTCAGTGCTGGGCCCTCAGGAAGTTTGATGGGTTCCCCAGATGATGCCACCAGTGGCGCGACTTGGCTGGGAAAGGCATCCATGCTACTCAACGTTGTCAGCAAGCTCAGAGGATCACCCCAAGGTGAAATGGGAGAAGGGCAACCTGTATGCATAATGGGTACAAAAGCAAGTGTCGGAGTATGAGGCAAAAGGCCATCTGAGGGGTTGGGTACCTGCTCTGGTACCGGGGAAATCAGCAAATCTGGTTCTGAAGGTGGCACTTGGGGATCCCAAAGTGCTGTGGCAGCAGGGGGACTTGGTGTGTGCCCATCAAGTACATGCTCTGCTTGAGGTAGGCTGGCAGGAGCAAGAGTTTGGGGATGGGGTGAAAGGCCAGCCAAGGCTGCTAGATGCAGGTGCTGAACCCCGGTGACTTCGACCTGGTGTTCTGGGGGCAATGCCAGCAGTTGGGCCAAGGCAGGATGAGGAGGCCAGAGGACAAATGACTGCCCGACCTGCACCTCATGGTAGGTCCTTGTACTGACTGGCAGCAGGTATACCGGAGGGGAGGTTTCTGGGCGCTGTCATTCTCATTGCAACATGTTTGCCACTTCTCTTTGTTGAGCATCCAGGGAGGCAGTCAAACCGTTTGTTGCAGCGACCATGTGAGCGACTTGAGACCTCTGAGCAGCCATGCTGCTCATCAGGCCCTGCATCGTGTTCTCCACCATATTGATCCTCGTTGAGAGGTGTTCCATTCGTTCCAGTAACTTGCTGGACAAGGTGGCTTGAGGGCACTTCTGTTGTTGGGAGATGTGAAATAACAGACCCCAGAGTCTGGTGCATCTGGTTCAGAGTCTCCAACATCTGCCCACTCACCACGGTGGAGGAGGCCAAGTGAGCCTCAAGGGTAGCCATATGGTTGTCCAAAGTGTCCTGGTGAGTGACCATGTCTCTCACTGCTGGTGTTGGGGGGTTGGGACCAGTGACTGTTGTAACGCTTGATCCAGTTTTCACTACCCATCGAGTTTCTGGATTGTTTTGAATGCGGGAGGAACCCAGAGTAGGATGTTGTTGACGTGTGGGAGGGGGGCGCATCTTAACAGCACCAGCAGTCAATGTGGGGACTTGGGAGCTGCAACAGCCCACACGTTGGCCTGCCACATTTGGTCGAGTCTCTTCCTCTTCCTCTTTCTCTTCCTCTTCTTCTTCTGAATCCAGAACTTGCACGTTCTTGCCTTTCTTTTTATTCCCCTTGCCCTTAACATGATGTTCGATCAGTTTTGGCATTAAGGAATTACTTGTGGGTCCCCCAGGTATGTGGGGCAGGACGCCATGCACTTTCCACTCCAGTTCCTCCATCTCTGATAACTGCCACCCTTGCAAACCAGCCCGTTTCTCTGGAACTCATCTACAGATGTTCTTCCCCCTCTGGCAAGCCTCACATGCATAACTGCACCCTTTGACCACACATTCCTTGCATGACTGTCCCCTCAACCAACACCAATCACACATGAGCAGTTGGTCCCAGAGTTCACTGCCTGGAGGAGAAATTACCCCACCATGGGGAATTGCCAGGGCAGTCCTGGGCTTCCATTTCATCTGCCTAGTCTTCTGGTCAATGGGACATTGTTCTTCAGGGTCCTCCCTTCCTGAAGATTGTGCCTCGATCACTACCCTCTTCTTCTTCCGCCTCACTGTCCCCTGCTCTTCCAACTCTATCTCCCCCTCCTCCTGCTTGACCAGCAATGGGCCTTCCTCCCCATCCGAGCCCTCTACCCTCTTCCTCTTCAACCTCTCCTTCCACAGCTCTTGCAACCCCATCTCATGTTCCTGTTACTTGACCAATGATAGCCCTTCCTCCTCTTCTGAGTCATTAACTATACATCTACTTTTGACTATTTGCACTGGCCGTTTCTTATCTTTTTTTCACCAGAATCCTAATCACCCCAGCTGTCATGTCTGCCACCTGGCCATCAGGTGCCACAAATCCCTCCTTACCATCAACTTCCATTCTATGTAGCGGTGTGACAGGTGATGTAGCGCGAGTGTGTGGTGGCTGGACTGGGATGGGAGGTTGGTAACCAGAAGGGGCAGGGGATTGGGGAGCCACAGTGTTGGGAGGTCAGAATGCTAGTGGAACTGTTGAAGGGGTTAATATAGCGTTAGATTTCCAAGTAACACAGAAGCAATAAATAATGAACCTGGCATCGTCACACCATCCCAGTTCAAAGAGTTGCCTAAGGATGGGAATCGCTGTGCCCAGGCTGACTGGGGAATGCAAGGGTCTTGCTGAGTGATGTTTATCCAGGCAATATCCCTCCCAGCCTCATAGGCTTCCATCATCTCTATATGTGAAGAAATAAAAAAGTGGGAGGGCCGGAAGTCCAGGTGTTGAATACTGGAGATTGGAGCCAGAAGCTGAGCTGTGCCAATCTGCAGGTTAACCAAAGCAATAACTATTAAATGTGCTATGTAGCTATGCAGCATAATATGCTCACCACCAAGCCTTGGATTTCCGCTTTCTCCTTCTGGTGTTCTTGTCCTTCCCAATGCTCCAAGACTGCAATATTGACCAGAGCCATCGAAAGGTATGTGCGAAGCATATCGGCATGTTCACTTTTCGGTTCCTAATATGAATCATCGACCAGGTTTTGACGTCTGCAGTTGAGATAGATGTACTGGAGCATCAGGTGAGGCGGTAAGCCACTGATTGAAGTCCCTCTCCCCAAGCAACAGGGACTCAACTAATGGCCGTATGAGTTATGCATAGCCTGGATCACTTTGTATTTAGGAGGAAGGATGATAGATTCCATTGTTAGTACTACATTGACAGACTGGTTGAAAAAACTTGGTCAAATCAAAATGGTCAAATCATGTGAATAGCATGGTGAGTCCAGCCAATGGAAACACTTTTCATTCATGGGTATCACACTGGGAGGCATGGTTCCGTTCCTCTAGTAGACATACAAGCATGCAACACCAATTCTACATTATGGCAAGCAAGGACAAGACCTTAGGTACATATGTATTGCTTTTTTGAATTAGGCCAACCATTCTGCACCAGCCAAGCATCCCTGATTTGATATCGTACCACAGGCATTACCATGGCCAAACAGCCAACCAAATCCATTCAACGTATTTTGTTCAAAGCCCACAAACCCATTCCTTATACCACCCCTGGATCCTCTCCCAGTTGAACCAACAGCCCTTCTGGTGTCCCTACCATCAGTCCCTCCCAATACACAAGAGATCAAGGAACAGCGTCCACTCAGGATAAAGGTTGCAACGAGCAGTAAACAATTACAAAGACCCTCTCCAGAACCCATGGAAGTGGTTTCAAACAATGCAAGTTCCAATGTTACTGCAGAGCTTGGGGTTGCTGACACTCCTACATCATCCCAACAGGCACTGGCTGGTAACGACAATGACATGGAGGAAGACTCCAGTAGTAGCGAGGATATTGAGGTAATAGATGGGCTGTACCGCCCTCTGCACGCCGGGCAAATTGACCACTGGAAGGACATCAAGCTAAGCAATGCTGTGCAGGGAAAGATGATGAAATCTGAAGTTGGGCAGTCTGGGGGGAAGTGAAAGCCTTGTGTCAATCAGGCTACCCTGGTCATGGTCACACAAGTTGACAGAACCATGGTGTATTCTCCAGGACTGGAAAGGCTACATCTAGGGGGGTTACAGGGTTATCTGGCTATACTAAAATAAGTAAGGTTCAATATGTAACAGGTGCTAGTCAGTCTCTATATCAGGAATAAGACAGTGATGTAATCATAAGTGTCGAGGTACAGAATGTCTACATTGAAGTAATGTCAGTGAATAGAATAGAAAGATAACAGGGCCGACAGCGGGGCTGAAGCGGAGTCTGATGGCAGGGCCATCAAAATGTTATACATAACATTAAATAAAATAATGTCATGGTGAAATGACAGCAGTGCAAAGATAGCACTGCAGAAAACCGTTGGGGGCCACAGTAAATAAAACAAGGGATTGAAATGTTGGATAACCCGCGGGGTCCCGACATGTGAGGCAGCATAACAGAATACAAGTGTGTAAGGCTGGGTCATCTTTCTGGGGTGCCAAGCTTACAAGAAGGATGCTGTTAGGGAACCAGTAGTGCAGACCCATAATGCCTCTGGTAGCACCAGCCATAGCAGGGCCACCAGTGTTGTTGCTTCCGGTGTCATGCACAAGGCTAGAGTACATGAACCTGCCGGTGCTCCCAGTGTATCCAGGGTACATGTTTCTGGTGACCATGTTTCTGGTGACCAGCAGGTAACCACCCAGTTGATCTGATGAGCGAAATCAGTCACCTCCTGCAATCTGAATCAGTTGTGAATCAACAGATACATGATAATCTGCATAGACTGGTGGGTGTTTCTCTATCTATATTAATATAGAGCATACTCACATCCTCCAGGATGCTCAATGGTCTCTGTCACCTGGAAGCAATGCAGCATATCATCTAATAAATGCCACCACACAGATTCAGAAGGATCTTAGCTGGGCTGTGGGTCTTCTTCATGAGTTGATGGAAATAGACAAGATATTGTCAGAGGCATGCAAGCATGCAGATAAAGGCATTAACAAAATGAGAAAGTGGGATGAATCAACTGTGTAGATTTTGTACTCTTATGTATTGGTTACTAATCAATGCCATTACTTGTAATTTACTCATGCTAGTTTTCTTGGTGACCTTCTTGTGCCCACTGAGGAAGATCTGGGGTTGCTAGCAGGCATGCCAACATTCACAGCCTGCACCTTTCTATTCCTAACTTGTACCTTAGTGGGACTGGCTGAGGATGATCTAGGCTTGGAAAGTCCAGAGCTGGGTGCTAGGTCAGGTTTCTTGAGAGGCCTTGGTAATGGTCTTCCATTTCTATTGGCTACTGTTCACCCCAGAACACATTATCAAGGGGCCCAATCAACAGAAAAAAAGGGAATTCTTTCCAATTTCTACATACACTCTGCCTGATTTTCCCATAGGAGTGTTGACAGGGGGTTGAACATCAATCTTTTGTACCTTCTGAAGGATGGCCTGCAGTTCCAGACTATCTGTGTGGAAAGGGGAGATAACAGGGGTATCAATTGGGGCTGGTGTGTCACTGGCTTTTCCTGTGACTCTGGTGTTTAAGGTGACCCCAGTGCTTGTGGTAGTTGCAGCATGTGCACTGACTCTGGTGTTTATGGTAACCCCAGTGCTTGCGGTAACCCCGGTGTTTGAGGTGACTCCGGTGTTTGTGCACGCACCGACACCAGTGTTTGCAGTGACCTGGGTGGGTGTACTGACTCTGGAGTTTGCAATAGCTCCAGTGTTTGTGCTTGGTCCCTTGCCTCTACCACTCTGGGTAGTGAGACTGGGAATTATCCTTGGGGTCTGACTCCCCAGAAACATCATACTTGACTTTCTTCTTCAGCTTCTTTATAGCATTCCTAGATGTGGATTTCCTGGCCCCAACCCCCTCAACCAACACCAGGCCATCTCCTGATCAAACATGGTGGAACCCGTCAGATTGCCGATCATACCAGTGATTGAGCAATTTCTTCACTGGATCTGTTTGCATATGACTTGGTTCTGCCATCAAAAGGCTGGCAGGTAAGTACTCTTCTGCTGTATACTCATCAGTGTTCTCCACCAAATCCCTCCAAGGGACAATTGATCTGGGATTTTGAGCTGCAGTTCCTATAATACCAGTTAGTTCAATATCCAGATGCACTTCAGACCATTCTCTTACTATATGAATAGGTGAAATACGAGCAAATGAATTCTTTCTGTTCCAGAAGTTTCATGTCCAACCTTTGAGGCTCTGGTAGTACTGGATAACCTTCATTGTCCTCCTCAAACTTCACCAAGGCCTTCTTCATTGCAGTGGTGGTTTTTCTGCTGTCAAAGTCATCTCCCTCTAATTCATTATGCTGCATCAGTCATCTACCCAAATCGATTGTCAAATTCTTACCTTGTTTATACATACCCCCAAACTCCCCCATGAATTCTCTCCTAGACCTGAAGTCAGCCTTCTGTAATACAAACACCAGGACACCGGGAGCACATATGACTCTAGAACAATATTTTTCTCCTTGTCTTGATGAAAGGATAGCACCAGGCACTCCATACCACATGATACCTTCATCTGCCTACAATGTTTATGAGCAGTCCTGGAATTTCAACAGGGCATGTAAGTGAACTGTTCATGGCACAAATACTGCAAAATCCTACTTGGCCCCAATATCATGTGGGGGCCCTATAGTATTCCACTTTTTTAGCAATAGCCTTGGCCTCTTGAATCTCCTTCTCCGCATCTGGGAGCTTCTGGACTATATCTGTCAGACCTTTTTGATAGCACCGGAAGTACGACTGAGATCCCTTGTCTGCTATATTGGACAACTTCTTGACTGCCTCCTGATGAATTGCAGGATACCGTTGAGTGAGGACCATCCAGTAATTCCACTTCTTGACATAATAGAATCTGTCTCTGAACTTTCACTTCTGCCCATAAGTATAAAGCCACCATTGGACACCCTTCCAATCATATTCTATCAAGCACATCACTAGACATCACATTGAATGAACACTTACTTCCCTTTTTAACTTGCGGGCCTCTTTTGCATCTCGGCTGGTTTTGCGAAGTCTAGGATCCTTTGCAATCATCTCCTTGTATGCCTTTACTGCAATGGCTGTTCTGGCTGTCCCCTTATTGTCCTGCCACTGTTTCTGGTAGTCTTGAAGAATCTTGAGATTGTCTTTTGTTAACTTGAAATGTTGCAGTTCTGTTTTAAGAAATGGAATGGCCTCCCCAGCTGACTCAGGTTCAGAGCCTGCTTCATTATCCATGATGGTATGAAAGGACAAGGCACACTGTGCCTCATTCTTGGTACAAACAGCCATTCCACCTTTCATCACTTCAACTTAGGGTCATATATTCAGCTTAGACATCTTGGGGTATTGATATATATATGTGTAGGACTTATGGTATCTGCAAAATTCATAACTTGGCTGAGCTACCCATATCAATAATGTTTCTCAATACCTTTGTGGAAGCATGGGTGATGCAGCATGTTGGGACAATCAGGTGCCATTAATCTCCAACTTCATTGAGCATGAGGTGAACCTGGCTTGAAGATGCCAACCCATACATTTAAGCCAACATTGTCTGTCATACAGACATCAGCAGCTATTGTTGATACAGAGGTTCGGTGGACATCTAGGGGCAGGCAAGAATGAAAAGTAGTGCAGACTGGGTCACCAAGCAGAAGTCCACAGAAAAGTCCACAGAAGGGTAGCTCCTCAAAGAAGCCAAGACCAAATGAAGATGATCAGCTGATATGGGGTTTTGATAATTGTCCTGAGATTATTGGCATGGAACCATTGAAACTGCCTAAGAGCAAGGTGGGTTGTGAGGTTTGGGTAGTCGTTGAACTTGACCCATTGTTCCTTCAGACACAGAATGATTATTTATGTGAATGGGCTAAATCCAAAGCTCCAGCATACCTTCAAAGATTAATGGCCAACGTTGGGGCCCCCAAGACCAGGTGCTGTGGCACTTGTCAGAGAGAAGGTTCTTGGAGGTGCAAGGACTGTACCAGAAAGCCCCTACTGTGTCTCAACTGTTTCAGAGAGCAACATCAAGCACATCCATTCCACAGAGTGGAACATTGGAATGGGACATTCTTTGAGGATGCTTGGTTGTATCAAGCTGGTGTCAAACTGTTTTTTGGACATGGAGGAATGATGTGTCCTGCCAGAAGCCAGAAAATGTTCAGGGAAGATGAGATGATGGATTTGGAACAAAGTAGAGACAGAGAAGTGGACATATTTGAGGCAGCACCAGGAGTGTCACAGTCAGACCAGTGGGCAGGTCTGCTTGATGAGGAGTCCGACACCGATGAGGTGGAACCAGACACCGGTGGTACTCTGGAAGGAGTTACTCCTGATGTTCTGGTGCCACCAGAAGCAGCAGACTTCTCTCTCAGCGATTATGAACCCACGTGGAGGAAAAGATATGACATGACTGGCAATCCTCTTCTTATTGTAGTTGATAGAAATGGGATACATCTATTGCCAGGGATCTGGTGTCAGTGTCAACAGGCAGCACCGGAAGAATGGCAGGCTTTGGACATGGGACTCTATCCGGCTTCTGCAAAAACAATCAGAACAGTTTTCACATTTCAGTGCTTGGATGACTTCCTTGCTGGCAATCAGGAATGCAACACCTCTGCATACCATTATGTTGAAAAGCTCCAGCAGCTCACCAACAGCTCATTTCCTTATACTGCTCCAGTAAATACCTTTCAATGGATTCTACTGATTCTGTGTTTGCCATTGACAATATATTCAGAACCGATACCAAGAGCTCATGCGAGTGGAACGTGAGTGACAGTACCTGAAGAATATGATGTGGCATGGATTTGCCCATGAAGATAGGGAACCAGGCCCTGGAGAGCTAGCCCATACCTGTCCAAGCTGTCCTCAACCCAGGATCAATTTGCCCAAGAACTGGGAACAAAATGAACACATGTGAGTATGACCCCATAGCCTCAGGATTGCTAATTCAAGAAAATATAGCTGGTTGTACACAAGACAGTTTGTTATAGATGGCAATTTCACAGCTGTACATCTCAGGCAAAAGCATCCTGAGAATGATGTATTCTTGGCCAATGGTACTGGCTATATGACTCAACAGGCTCCATATCAAGAGCACTTGAAGATGGCTAAGGACCAGAAAGACGTAAGGCTTGAACTTTGGCCTCAGCCACAGTGCTTAAACTTGACCAGCCTAGCAATTGTCATGAGCATCAGGCTCACAACATTGATGGGTTCTGGAAAGGTGTTGACTGCACCAGTATTGGTTCTGTTGCCTGTGCCTGTGGAGGGTTTTTTGTACCCTGTGCATCTGTTGACTTTCAAAAGGGAGAGAAGTAAGTCTCTTTCATTGGCAGCATGGTGCCCTCAAGGGGACTGTCACACAGTACCTCTCGCCAGTGCATGTCCCCGGTTTGGTGCCAGTGTTCTGCCAGTGAATATTACCCGGCGCATGCAAGGTACATTGCATGCCAGACCTCGCCCGTGCATGTCACTGGGACCTTGCCAGTGTATGTCGCTGGGACCTTGCTGGTGTATGTCACTGGGACCTTGCCGGTGTATGTCACTGGGACCTTGCCAGTGTATGTCACCGGGATGGTGCCGGTATTTTGCTGGTGAATAGTACCAGGACCAGTGCATGGTACTGGGACAGTGTACCAGGATGATCATGCCAGTGCATGTCACTGGGACCTTGCCAGTGCATTTTACCAGGATGGTGCCAGTGTTTTGCTGGTGTATATTATCGGGACCAGTGCACGGCACTGCAATGGTGCCACTGTATACCAGGATATTGGTGTACACTACCAGACTACCCCATGCCTTTCATACAGATGTGGTTGTTAATGATGATTCCTACCAGGCAGAAAAACATTGACTATGCAGTATGCCAGGCCCTTAATGCTGGCAATATGAAACATATCAAAAGAATTCTGCTTATCTATGATATTATGTGTCAATGGTGCAAAAAATTCCAGGAACATGTGGCAGAATCTCCATTCCTTCATCTTGCTGATGATCTGGAGATTTTGAAAGGTATTGGGGACTTTCATGTGAAAGGGCATATAAAGGAATGCCTGGCACATTTTGGACTCAACTTCATAGATGGTGTGGGGATGTTATGTCCCATGCAACCATGCTCCATAACCCCTACCCAACTCCAGAAAATCATGTAACTATTGTTCTGTAGGTGCTATGCCCTTGCACACCCGTGCGCACTCAAGTGCAACCCGCACATGTATGTCTGTGCATGGAGCGCATGCTCGTTCGTCATCGACCGCACGTGCTCTCGCTCTCGCATATCATGCTTGTGCTGCTCCCTCACACTCATCTCGGTCATCAATACTACCTCGTTCCCATGCCATCACAAGCCCATGTGGTATTACCCCCTTGCTGAATGATCTGTGCATCCAAATACATTCTCGCATGTGTCCTCTTACTTATTCAGTATTATCTCACTCACACTTTTATTATCCACCTTCCTATTCACTCATCGCAATTCTTTATTTAAGTATGGTTATCCAAGCTACACCGCTCCACACAAGGAGTGCCGCTCTTTCTACATAGCTTAAATACAACATAGCTAAGGTTCTTGTAACTCACTTGTTAATTGAAAATCAACATCGAACACCAAATTCCCATTCTCATTAAGTCCATCTCCTGCCGCAACTCACACACGCTTCATGTGCCGCACTCGCGTGTGTGCACACGACCACCACAGTTCTTGCTCTGAAGTTACGGTCCACCCAGAAACTGAACAAGAGGCACAACCCTATTGGGAAAGTGGTTGAAGCCAAGACCATGTGTTTTAGCATAGCTCCGCATCCGCCCAACATCAGCTAAGTCATCAGTGCAAGTTCTCGCGCTGTTTCCCAGTACCGCTGAGCTGTACCCGATCCTTCCTACGACCCCATCCTACGGTGTTCCTGGTTCGTAACAGGGGATCATAGATGGAGAAATCTTGGAAACCCTTTGGTCAGTGTTGAATGAAAGCTCCTGGAGTACCCATGGTGCAATGCTTGCACACAGGGCTGAAATCTTGGAGGACCATATGAACCATTTTAACTGGAAGAAATTGGTGGGCATCGGTGTGTCAATTTCAGGATTTATTGGTAAACTAGTTCATACTAACTCTACCAAGTCAGTGCTCTAGTAAAGAAATGGAAAAAGGCTGTGGAGATCTACAGCAACGTGGACGAGGCATTTGCAAATCTCATGGCTAGTTCAGATCCTGTCCTAGCAGAGAAGTGGAAGGAAGACACTGACAACACTAAATCCAAACGGCAGCATGATGTGAAAGCAATGGATTATTTTCAGGTTGCAGAATTCCCAGATCAGTATTCCATCCTCTGATGGTTATATGGTTTTGTTTTGACCTCCGGTGGCAGCTCCGGGTCATGCACAGATGCAATTGGATTTGACTCACCATGAGATACCCACCAGAATGATAGTTGGAATGACTGAATTTTTGGTCCAAGGATTGAAGATTCAGGAGACTCAGCATGTAGCTTCAAACATTACATTGTACTTGGCTGACTGACTGGTTCTTAGGATAGCCTTGCAGCATATTATTCATGCAGCCGGAAAGACTCCTACTGTAGGAGGGCACTGCCATATAGGGCAGTGTTTGCACTTATTAGTACCGGGGATTACCGGGTATATAGCCAGGGTGGCTATGCCCGGAATCCCAAGTCTTACATATACCTTGCAGTACACGAGAATACATCTGATTAGTATTCCCTCGTGTGAAGGTTATAAGCACCCTCCTACCACACTCTACATTTTTTTTGAATATATCTTTTCTCTAGTGTTGTTGGGAATACCCAATAGCCTAAAAGAGGAGATTTTATTTTAGAATCTCTAAGACAGTCGAGGCAATGGCAACACGCTCGACCTATGCCACCAAAACTAATAATAGAAATAGAAAAACTAAA